>JBBPTT010000043.1:0-68689 GCA_038094175.1 Boletellus aff. lepidospora
ATTCCTGCTTTTCTAAGATGATGATGAATAGTCTGGGATAAGATAGACTGGTTCTTGACATCCTGAAGTGTCTTGGTAACCTGGACAGCATTTTCAGCCTTTCCAGTCCCAATGAGTTGAATGGCATGGCACATATCAATGAGAGAAATAACTGAGAGACAACCACCAGATGATTTTAGAAGGTCAGGACAAAGTTTAGAGCATATTCTGCTGATAGTGGAGTGGTTGACACCAGTGGCAAGAGATATTTGGCAAATGGATTGACCCAAATCTCCAAAAAAAGATAATTTGGGGAATCTGGGGCGCCCCGAAGGGGTGCCCCAGATTGGGGTTCGTGTGCGAGGGAGAGGCCGGCTTGGGCTGTCAATCCCACTTGATGCGTCCGTCAGGCGCCCCTCTCCGAGGATTAGGGCCGTGGACAGTACGCGCAGCGGTGGGCAAGGGGGCAGTGGGGAAAGCGGCAGTTTCGAGCCTGCGAAAGCTCTCGTCAGGGGGCTTACCGCTACCCCGACTGCCGCCCTTCCAGGGCCGTGTAGGTGAACTACCAGCTGTAACAGTGGAGGGGAGTGCTAGGACAGCGAGGTGCTGTGACCCGACCAGAGGCTGGTGGCGTAGTTGGGGGGCTGCGGCGGGTGGGGAGTAAGGAACCGCTTCTTAAACGGTTGGGAGCCATGTCTGAGACCTCAGGGCGAGGCCGGAGCTCCAAGACCATCGTGATGTCCTCATGTCGAGGCACAATCCCACGGGCCACTCGAGCAAACAGGACCCTTTCGGGTACCCATCGGCATTTGATCGTTCCCATGCGGTACTGTGCGGGAACTAGCCCGCACAGATGCCAATCCCTGCCATGCACAGAGGCATTCGATAAGCGACACGAATGGTTAATTTGGTCAACAAAGAGAGATTTTATAATGGTGGTAGTGGTGAAATAGTGGTGTTGTTGTTTGTTTGGACTATTTTGAACTTTATACATATCACATGACTCATTGCTCATATAAAAACAACCTGTAAGACATTAATTTGGGTCTTCATGAAACCAACAACAAAACCATTGCAATGACATGGGTGAATTAAAATGGTCATATCTCTGGCATCCCTGAACCAAATCACATGATAAAAGGTGTGATAGATAGCCAAGAGTGTCTACATTATTTCATCTCCCTACCACTAAGCAGAATTCCCACACTATGACATTCTGCATCACAAACATTACAGAACTACCAATCATTGCAATGGTTTTGTTGCTCAGTGTAACTGGAGCTGTGCACCAGAGCAAATGGAGTGCCAGACTGTGTTATGCTTGTGTGGAGTTATCCAGCAAGTCAAGAGTTCAGATGATAAGTCTGAGCTCAAAGCTATATACCATTCATAGTTACCAGCTCCTGCTGGCACCAGGAACAGTTTGATTTCTCATGACTTCAGGGCTTCTGGGGCCTAGCTTGGCCAGGCTCAAGGCTTCTTAGAATATAACACTGGGCTCCAAGCCACACCAAGCCCCTAACATGGCCTGGCCCAGCCAGGCTTTTTGGGGCTCAGCTTCACAAGCTCAAGGCTTTCAAGCCAGGCCATGACATCACTACATGGAATGCATAGAGTAAGACTCAGAAAACATTAACTTCTTGTACCATGCCTAGGCACAAACACTTCACAGGTATCTTCATACCTGAGCAAAGTCAGCCTTTGGACAGACATATGGCCTGATGTCTATCACAATGCTGGCACTCCCTTCACCTTCCAGACCCATCATTCTCAGGACCACAGCCTGCATAGTGTGACCAGTAACCAGTCTAAACGAGTGTGTCTTGCTAAGCAGGGCCGGATAATTTATGTTGTTTCAGGTGCATTTAGTGTTCAGCGTCGGCTCGTCTGACCACCGACGACGACCGCGCCCAGGGTGACGGCTTCACGGGAATGCGCCTGGCCAAGTATAGCCCTGGCGCGAGGTGCTGACCACCGTAAGTACTAGGGCTTGCGACATAGCAGTCGCTGAAAATAGCGTGCGAACTTTGTGGCTGGTCTAGTTGCCTCGTTCTCTACCACCGCACCGACTTTACTATCTCCGTTCTCTCGATTGCTGTCCTTCATTTTTCCCATCGTGATCGTTGATTCGCTAGTGTGGTCCTGCCCTTTGCGGCTTTGACTACCGCATGCGACGCTGGCTCCGCGCGGTATCTTAGTAAGACGCGAACAGCGTTGTTGATATATATATGGGTAAGTTGTTTTCGGGATCAGTGCAAATTGCAAGGCTCATTTCCTGCAATGATACTGATATAACCCATCCGCGAGCCCGTTTTTCAGGCTCTGATTTGAGTCGTCAGCTGTGTTCGAATGGTATCATATCCAGGGAGATTGCCTTGGGTGAGTAATTCTCCCGTATCTCCCATGATTCTTGGATTGGTTCCTCATGGGTTTATTTCATTCCCATGAAGCCCGCATATGAGCTGTGTGGTATTACGGGCATGATCGCTCTTGATACAATCAGACACAGCTAATCGTATCACTTCAGGGTCCTCGCTGACTTGATTCCCCGCCGGCGTTGGCTTATATGCACTACTCCTCAGGTATCCCTGAGTGAATTGTCCCCTGTTCATTTTCCATGCGTTTCAGTGGTCTTGTCATGGCTTCAACTCTGCAACTCGCTCTCATATCCATTTCGAGGAATAATTACGTGACTCGTATGTTCATCGTTCCTGACACATTCTATCAGCTCAGCCGATTTCATTTCCCAGTCGTCACTCTTGCTGGTGCCGGATATGATTACTGTGGGTAGTTCGTGTCTATATTGTTTCCTCTTCTTTGACGAACGTCAATGTCGCCAGTCCTTACATTCTCGGATGAAGTAAGGCACTCGTTCAGTGGCACGATACAGATTTCATTTTCTGACGATTGTTCTAGGTAGACTATATTTGGGTCGGCGCACACTTGCCACACCGGCTGTATGTTCTGACATGGCTACAGAACAAACCCTGGACATACGTGTCTACGTTATTTGCTATTGTGTGTATCCTGTTCATTTCCATGACCCCGTTCCGTGGCTGATTGTTGATGACATGTAGACACGTTATTCTGGCCTGAGTCTGGCAGTGTGCGCCTATTCTTTTTGCACTGTATCACATGTCCACCGATCTCTAACTAATTTATCAGACTCATTTTCTTCTGTGTGTTCGAAACTTAAAATTTCGAGTTCACGCTACTGACTCTATCCGCATAAAGGGGCGGGTACCTTTGTTTATGATCCTGCAAAGGTAATCATAATGTCGCTGGTGGAGGACAAAGATACTGAAACTAGTGATAGCCGTATGTGTTCACACTTCAGGTCCCCCCGACTTACGACGTTCCCGAGCGATTGATCGTGATTAAAATAGTTGTGAGTGCTCCTCAGCATTCACGACATCCTCGTTAATCAGAATCCCTTGCAAGGTGTCGTGTTCTATAATCTTCTCGGTTGGACCACCTTTATCTTTTTCGCTGCTGCAGATTGTGAGATTTCTAGTCTGTTTCGAGACGAACTACGCTGACGAAGTCAGTGGTCATGATCCTCCGAGTCTGGGCTTTGTATAATCGGTCGAGGTTCATCACATTCGCCCTCTTCATGCTGTACGCGCTCGAAATCATCGCATACATAATTGTGTGCATTAGTGTCAGCACTCAAAGTCTGTCCGTAGGTGTGTAATATCATCGCTTCATATCGTGCAGAAGCATAATGACATATCCGCCGTTTTGTCCCTCACACAGTGGTTGTCACTCACGTGGCCGATATTTCACTTTGCGGCCAACGACCCTATGTTTTCATCAAGGTTTTGGATGGCATACAGCTCCTTCTAGGTGCATTGATGTGCCTACTCGTCACCATTCACTTTGTCAGGGAATCACATCAAAGATACAAAGCGACGGGGCGATTGAAAATGAACCGCTACTTGACCCTTCTCGCAAGAGAGGCGATGTTCTACTTTCTTGCGTACGCATCACATCTCGCTCTTTCTCGCGTCGTCTTCCTTCGGTGCATTCTAGCTAATGGTCATTTATTGCGAACAGTACCCTATCATACGGACTCATCGACACCATAGCTACTACAGAGGACCGCGGGGTGGCAGCAAAGTGGCCCGTCACGCTGCTCTACATCATGGAATATTTGCCTGCGATCACGCTCGTTCCCCGATTTACCCTGGGTCTGCGTAAACTCTATGCACGCGATCTCGAGGGAAGACTTGGCGGCGACATCGACACGGCGTTCGGTCTTGTAACGTCCACGACCACCAGACGCGACGGCGCAGCAAGGAGCGCGCTCATATTTGCAAACATTGCAGGTCAAACCGAGGGAATACCACATGGCGGAGGGACGCGATTAGAAGAGAGAAACGTTGGTGAACTCGGCAGCCGTGTGTGATGGCGTCGACGCTGCCTGGGTTTTGGGACCAAGTGCCCATTGCCTTTTTGGTTTCGCAACGGAGACGTTCCCGGACCGTATACCCACTATCACACTCGCCCCCCCCCCCCCCTCCCTCTCTCATCCGGCTTGAACTTGCAGTAACTATGCCCGTGGTTTCCGAGGCCGACATGGACGTGGATTGACAGTCTTCGGATGGACTTCCGCGTCTAGCCATGGTGCAACGATATGCATTGCCGGTGGGCACTTGGCGAGGAGTTAGAATGGGCCGACGAAAGTCGAGAGGTGAGGGCAGGTGGCACTTGACCGTACACGATGGTCTGGCCCGGGTAATGGCAACGCACGGGCTGTGACACTGTCGCTCCTCGCTTGATGCAGTGCACATGCGAACCACGAGGGTCATAGCAAGGCGCTTCGTTTGGTTTGACGTCGTCATGTCATTCGAGTGTAGGAGAGTCCATACTTTGCTGTCGGCTGGTCTAAGCAACAAGTATGAGCAGAATGAGACTGGTACTAGTCTGCCTTTTGCCCAATCTACTCGTTCGATCTCCCCGCCGAAAAAGTCCTCTTCCCGCTCCTCGTTCATTCCTGGCAGGAAAGGGACACTGGGTTAAAATCAGCGTGCAGCAGTTGGGCGGGACCGCGTCGGCGAAACGGTCCCCGCACGCCACAGTGGCACAGCTGTGGCGCCCTGGTGAAAATCCAAACGGGGACCGAAGCGTGGGAACCCTGGGTATGACGAAGGTGCCCCAAAAAGGCTGAGCATTCCATAGGGGCTCGATTGAATTCCCCTATTTCGATATATAAGAAGGCGCCTTCGTCGTCTCGTCCCCAAACCAATCTTCGTCCACACTCGAACCGTGCTCGTCTAAACCCTGCGATCACATCTTCACGATGCCCAGTGTGTCCTATCGGCTTTCCTTGTCTACTCCGCACTGACCCCTCCAAGCTTCTCCGTTCACCGAGGCCGAACTGAACAAACCAGGCCCCCTAGGTGAAGGCGAATCCATTTCCGCCAGCCAGCCGACCGTTGTTTCCAAGCACGGTCCCGACGCGTACGAGAGGACGTCCTACTACAACGGCACCGCTGGTGGCACCGACCACCCAGAACTCGTGTACCGTTCCGATGCCCTCACGACGCCATTCCCCAAGCCCCATGGCAGATTCGCCGAACTCCCCGTGAAGTCAATCTATGGCGTCTTCGACACCCCGCTGAACAAGGTCTGGGGTACTGTCGGTCCCCAGATTCGCGACCTCATCAAGGCACACGGGATCAAGTGGACCTCCATTGACCCGGCCCGCTTCTTCACACACGGTCCATTGGGAGAGGAAGAGAAGGGATGTCTAGGTCCCGTTGTCATCTGGGTCGGCGTCCTGCCCGGCTCCACCTCCCCCGACACCGCCCATGACGTCTCTGAGAAGATCCTTGCTCTCCTTCGGAAGAATGCGGTCGAGGATGTTGTGGTGGAATGGAGGGAGTCGGTCCCGCAGAGACTATGAACTCCATACATGTTCTCGCGTTTACGAATGAATACTTTGTTTTGTTGATGACCCGTGTGTGACCTGAGCTGGAGATAGATGTCTAGCCTGGAACGGTCAAGTCGAGCATTTGAGTCGAACATTTGGGCTATCGACGCTCGTTGACGGCCCTTCGTCTCCACGAACCATCGCCTCCTAACTCGATCTTTAGGAGTTATAACAACACTCCCCAAGCCGCTGCTTTTGTGACCGAGCAACTTTGACTTGAAGGCTTCCGACTAGAAGATTTTCGACTTGGAACAATGGACTCAAGGACGGTCGATACTCCATACGCCGTAGTATGGGGGTGGATAAGGGATTGTATAGGAGGCGTATTCTAGCTGCGCTGTAGGGCGGCCATGGCTAGCTCACGGTGGCGAGGCACTTAATGGCAACTACACGGTTATTGGTCCAGCTGCTCACTATACGGTACTGACAGTGAGGAACTGTGCGACGGAAAGAAGGTTCCATCAACACGTCATTTACTCTGTAGATCCGCCGATGAGGACGGCCTTCAAGTTCGCCACAGCAGCTTTCCATCAAGGCAAACTACTTCGTTCGCGTCAAGAAAACGATGACGATCAGTACTTACATGGCATGGAATGGAAGCTACTGAAATAGCACGTACCTACCGTAGCTTCAATCCCAGCAGCCAAGTGGATTCATTTACACCGCCTTGCGCCTTGAACTGAGATGGGTGCGTCTTAGCCTTTTGTACGGAGCTCCAGAAGCGCCAGGTTGTGCATCCTCCTCGGGTACCAACTCCAGCTGCTCCAGAGCTGCCACGAACTCGGGATTAACGGAAGCTGGTTTAGGAGAACGAGATTACACTCCAAAGTTCTGGGAGATCGATGCCCACCGAAGGCTTCATAGACGTCGAGGGCGGAGAAGGACTGCACCCTGCAAGGAAGTATAGCTATCAGGGTCGAGGCAGGGGCCAAACGGAAGTTCAACTCACCAAAGAGACTATTTTGCTCGGCAAACCCAAAGTCGATGTATGCGTCGAACCGTACCCCGTCTAAACTTACGAGGCTTTTCGTTCTCCTTGGTCTTCTCCTCCTGACAGGAACGAAGACGCTTGACGCTTGACTTCGGCTTCCTGGGCTCCAAGCAGTGGGCGCATGAAGGTGGGAATCTCTGTCCTCTGGCGTCTCGAACGAACCGGTGCACTTTGGATGCGGGCAGGTGGGAACCCTGCAATCAGCCAATTCTGCAAGGTGCTCTTTGTCGAGGAACCGCTGCAGCCGCAAGGTAGGTGGGAGGTTCTCGTTGCCGAGACACCAGAAGCAGAGGCCAGGCGCAGCTAGAGTATTGGCGTATATGAGGGGGTCGCACCGATCGGGTAGAGTATCGAGGTGGGTTAGGTGGCCCTCGCACTGGCGCTTCCAGTCGGCCTGGCTCGTGGACCAACGGCCTTCGGGGCACAAGAAGCAGAACTCGGCGAATGGAGCAGGGGGACGACCGGAACGCTGGGGTGCAAGGTACAACTTGTGGCAGTTATAGACGTGCTCTCATCGTGCGCGTGCTGGAACGCTGTTTCCACATCAATATCGGAAACTACCTTAGCAGGAGACGCATACCTCATTGAGACCGTGCAATGGCGCCTCTCAAGCTCCAACCCTAGACGGGCTTCGACATCGAACTCCGACCGATAAAGCTCGATGAGGTCCTTCAGAACAGCCCTCCCAGCCTTACTCTGGATGGTGGCGATGGTGAATGACTCTGAGAGGCGTTGGTGGACGGGCATCAGATGGCGAATGCGAGAGAATGGAATGCGGCGGTGGCCTACGTCGTTGCGTTTGGCGACCTTGGCGATTAATGGAGGGTTCTCCTTCTGCTTCTCGTGATACTTCTTGAGGGCAGCGAGCTTGAGACACTTCTTCAAGCGACCCAGGATCTCTGCTCGCTCGTTCATATTGGCATCCTCGGAGTCGGGGAGGCTCTCCAATTCAGCAAAAACAGCTGAATATTGGTCGCCGGTCACCAACTCATGCAACCCTCGCGCTGAGAGTCTGTGCGAGCCCCAGATTGTGGTCCATCTTGAGGAGACGGAGAAGCTGGGGGGGAAGAACTCGAGGAGCATCGCCAGCGTAAACAGCTTGACCATCAGTGCCTGGGTTCGCTGGAGCGTAGTACTGGTCGTAGACGGAGTCGCTCCCGTGACCAGCGTGTCTACTACGCTGGGAAGAGGCATATTCCTCATCTGTATGAAGGTTAACGAACTGAAATCGCGAGTGGAGAGTCAAAAGATCACTTACCGATTGTGCGGAGGCCCTCGGCATGGAAGTCGTGGTTACTCAGGGACGGAAAACCAGCTCGAATGTCTGCATCGTGGAGACGTGCACAGTGCGTGCGAGAAAACCAGGTATGGCCGTCGCCTCGCTCGTAGACTGGTCTCTCGACGAAATTTTGAGTGCCAATGGATTCGAACAATGCCTTCCTCAGGTGGCACGATGTCGAGAAGCTCGCCCGCGGTCTGGAAGTCGCGGAACGCACCCTTCGCCGAGAGAATGGCGACTCGCGAGAGCAGAGGCTCGAACAAGAGGGGATGGTGGCCTGATCCCTCGTGTAGGGAATGCTCCGGGCTGACGTGATGCAGTAAGTACGCGTCGATATATCAACACAAGGGTGCTTTCTCCAAGGGGCAAAGGTCATACCCTTCCCATCTTTTTTAACCTCCATAGCAAACTCGGGACTGCCTTGTTCGTTGCGTAATACGACGAACCATGCGTCCTGGTTGTTTGGGCGTAAGTCAGTATGCATCGAACATCTCCCTAGAAGCAGACGGACCTCATAACGCCGGCCTCGACCACTCCCTTCACGAGCACTTGACTCGATGTACTCGTCAACTCGTGCAGACGTTGAGCAAGATGCCGTCCCATAGGTTAGGGTGGTCTTTTGGGCTCCCGTACCGATGCCAGTCGTAACCCCGCAGGGGCCTGACGAGATGGACGAGGTAAGGCACGGCAGCTCCGACTCCTTCTGGAGGTCATTGTTAATGAACTGAAACATGACTGAGTTTCCCGCTCGGCTGGAAAGGATAACGCGGAAACTCACATTCGTAGTGGATTCTATAATCTTGGGATAAACCAGCTCGCCTCCTCGGTCCAGACCAGCAGTTGTGTTCTCCCAGTACTGACGAACAGTCCCGAGACACGCTTTGGGTCACCATATCTACCGTCGATGGCCTTGGCAATCATCAGAACGAAAGTCTTGGGTGTTTCGTAGCTGTCAAGCCTGACACCCGCGTCAAGCCTCCGGTAGCTGTTGATCGCGGTGAGCACATACGAGGTGGGCCCACCAGCGACTCGGACGGATTGACTTACACCCTCCAGAGCCCCACACCACGCTTATAATTTCGGACGGCCCCGGATGCGAGTGGTCTCCGGGCCTCTTTGTCGTTGACAATGCGATGCTCCTCGGGGCGTGTTCGCCGTGCACCCTGGTGGAGGAACGCCTCGAGCGTTTTGGCGCGTTCCATGGCTCAGAGCAAAGAGCGACGAGTTCGGCAGCGAGTAGTGCAGCAATAGATAAGACAATGGAACGTCGACGAGGGCGTTTGATGGAGGCAGGAGAACAGCCCCTCGGTCCGAAGAGATATCTCGATGTCGACGTTCACCGTCTTGGTGGGGGTGACAGGAACCGTCACGTGCATGCCGTGACGACGTCGAACCGGGCGCTTGTCCGTGTAGTTCGGATCCGGACTGAACTAGACGGGAAAAATTCTGCGACCGTGTCTCTCGGGTGTCCCTGAGCGGATTGTCCCCCGTTCATCTTCCGCGCATTTCAGCAGCCTTGTCATGGCTTCAACTCTGCAACTTGGAATAATTACATGACTCGTATGTTCGTTGTTCCCGACACATTCTATCAGCCGGTTCTCACTTCCCAGTCGTCACTCTCGCTAGTGCCGGGAGGGGCGAGGGCAGGTGACACTTGACCGTGCACGATGGTTTTGGCTGGGTAATGGCAGCACATGGGCTAGGAGAGTCCATACCACGGCGGATCACGGTGTGCGAGCGACCTCCACCACGCCACCATCAGAAGAGCTGTGAATTTCCTCGTCCCCGATCCTTGCTACCTCGCCCGCGTGTGAGTCTGACCATTCCTCGTCCTGGCTTACCCCCGCAAATACGATCGCGCCCTGACCTTGACTGGTGGGTGCTGATGTCAGACGGCTTCCATGGCTGACATTGACATCCCGCTCAAATAGCTCTCGTAAGCTCAATACGAATCGGGGGGAGAGCGTGAAGGAAGGTATGGTTTGTGGAACCACAAACAGGAGGACCCGCCATCCGCCCCACGGGCGGCTCGCTACATAGTCCAATAGGTTGATGGTCGCATAGCCCAAGGTTCTGTGCGTCATCGTTTGCACGTCAGCTTGGTAGTGTGGAAAGAGAGAGGACGACACAATGTAGAACTGTCACTCACGAAAGAAAGTAAACTATGCTCTCTAGCATGAAAAGCGTGGTATAGCTGCCAAGTTGGAATTGCTTTGTTAATTTATACATTTGAAGCGAGTGCTTGACGGATCGCGTAGTGATTAGGAGACATATCAGTGAGCTGACAACGAGTTGGACGACATCCACAGCTCCGGGGAAAACGGGGAAAACGGAATGCATCATGCAAACCGAGAAACCGGGCACCTGGATAGAAACCGCTGCATGTGGGAAGATGATACATGTCCGTCATATAACGTACATGGTGTAAATCTATATTCCACATACCTATGGGTCCATTCTGACTGGTGAGGACGACACGATACAGTAGATTTACGATGACTTCGGCGGAAAATAGTGCAACAAGGGCAACAGTGATGACCCTCGATCGATGATACAGTACCCACGCACAAAGAATTACCGCCACTGCATTCAACCACGTCATAAAGTTTTCCTAGAAGTGAAAAGGGGATCTCACGATCTGCAGAACACCTAAATATGAAGCCAATCCACACGCCAAGAAGAGTAAGTATGTTGCCTTCAAAGTGCGATTAAGCAGAGGCGTCACTGGCAACATTGGTAAACGAACTCACAGCTGTTTGAATATAATCATTCACAAAGAATTATTGTTCATTGCACAAGAACGAGGCATGAACCACACACGTCTGAAATTCCTAAGTATCTTTAATGATCACCAGTGAGATAAGGAACCACCTTCGAATCTACAGGACCAGGTAGAAACGTGGTTCCCACTTTGGTTGGACTGCGTCAGACCAAGAAGGGCCTCTTGCCTTGGACATACCGAGCGCAAGAATCCTACTGGACCAGTCAGAGATCAATCCAAGTATTGCAGGAAACACGAGCGTACACCATAGCAAGCAGGCCAACATAACGAACCTGAGAGTTAACAACAGTCAACCCTAGCACGACGTCTTGGCAGGCAGGAGTACACACAAAAATGAACAACGTCGATATCCGTGTCCAGGGCTTAGTCTGTGTTTAAATCAGTATACATGATCAGCCAGGAAAAGTGTCCACTGACCCAGATGTATTCTACCTGTATAAGCCATCAGCTAGTCGAATGAATACGTATCAAAAGCATTATGCATACTTCTGCTGGGAAGGTAAGGACTGATCGCGTCAAAGTAGGTCTAACACGAAAAATTACGTGTAAACATATAGCTCACTGTAATCATATACGACAGACGACAGGAGCACGACTGAGGAGGGAAGTAAGACAAGTGGTTGCTATGTCGACGGTCGGAGGGCTTACTGGCGGGGTAATCATTGAGGGGAATGCTTATGTCCAAGTTAGAAACCATCAAATCGATACGCGAATGCTAAAAGATCGAAGCGCATGAGGAACAATGGGCTGGTGTTCCACAGGTCATTCGAGGCACTCACCAATCAGCGTTCGGGATGCTGAACTCTAGCAATGGCTGAGACTGGCATGTGCCAGTTTATACCCTCGGGAAGCCCGGGCCCGGGGCCTAGCCAGCCGATCCGATGAAGGCGGCTGTAGACGGAGGACACAGGAAGCACAAGACCGTTCAATTGCGCAGTTCAAGACATGTGCAGTTTTTCAAGGAACACCACAGCCGACGAGTCACTGGCAGTTCGGAACAGCATCTGGACGAGAGTCCGGGCACAGCCTCTCCGGCGGACCCCACCTCAGTTCGGACTGCCTCCTCAGTATTCAGTGCCCGACGCGCATGGAGCTTCTTGCAGTACTTTCCTATCTGAACGTACTTTTTTTTATCACCTGAACTGCCTTTACACGCTACGGGCTCGACTTCCGACCGGGATCACTGGTCAAATCCGTCTTCCCCACACGCTGCCTCACTGATTCGTCTGTGCCACCCCCGCCTCCTCCCAGTCAGGGACATCTCCCAGAGTGAGTGTGACTCTCTCACTTACTCTGCCAGCGCCATGTAGCGCCAGGAAACTAAGGGCCCCGAAAGAAGTGACAGGATTGTGCAAGCGAGCTGCGGGGCTTCGGGACTGAGCCCACGGACGCCACAGACTCTTCAAGGTAGAACAGAGCCCAGGAATCTCGATGAAGAAAAGATCGAGCCAGTCCCCAGAGGATAAGACTCGTCTGGACGGCTGAAATGTGTCTGTGGCCTTTTTCTCGGCACATGCCGACAGGTGCGTCAACCGACCTTGACTGTGATCCGCTGGTCCACCTACCGTTTCAGCCTGCCAACTATCCAATAGGGCGTCGAGATGTGAGTGGCGAACAGTTCGAATGTACCTCAGCTAAACAACGATGACACCTGGCTAGATGTGGCTCCATCCGACCGGCACAGAGGCTAGTGGCATTGTTTCGGAGCGGGAGCTTGCTGCACAGCGTGAGCTCATTGAAGGCACTGTAGAAAAGTGCGGACTCGATGGTGTTTGGGGAGCTCAATCCCCGCAGAGGGCAACCCGGTTACCTCATTTTCGTTTATTTTAGCCGCATTTTCGAGAGTAGGGGAGCCAACACCTTTCTGTTAGTCAGTAAAAGCTACAGTAGTATGCTTTGTGCCCGTCTGCAAATCTGGATCTGACTTCTCATTCGGTCCAACATCCGTGGATACAATCGCGCTTACAACAGTGCACGTGCCGTGAGCAGATTCTGATATCGAACCGAACGCCATGTGCCTACAGCTCCTTGAAGTTTAGTACGCATGGGGGGCGAGCACAAGGAAAGGTATGAATTGCGGTGCCGCAAGCAACAGGCTTGCTACCCGCGTATAACAGCACGTTATGAAGCGAGTATGCCAAGGTTCTATTTCACGATCATTCGTACATCAGCTGGATGACATGGGGGGAGAAGATGAGGCGCAGACACGTCACATACACAAGAAAGTAGTGTAAAAACTCGCACTGGATACGTTCTGGAGGTTGTCCACCATGTCGCACCGAAATGGGGAACCACCTGTCATTGTACGAGGTGGAAAAAACGAGCACTTGTGCAGCGACGGAATGGGGCCAGGACATTCAGTGTGTACAATCAAAGCCACATACCCTGGGGAATGTTCCCAGTGCTAAGCGTGACACGGGAAATTAAAATAGGGAATTGGTCCCACAGTGTGTGATTCAGTGCGAACACGGAGTGCTGGAAGGGGTACCGCAAACAATTGTATAATGCCTATATGGATTATCGCTACTACGGTTACATTTCATTGTGAATCACGAACCTAGAAGCAAACGTAAAACCTCACAAGTTGCAGCGCCAAAAAAAATCACCCCAGTTTATGACATTAACTCGGAAGTGTCCTTGAGCACAAGGGTCCTTCGGAGCATAGATGAATGTGCTCACACTTATTGAGATGTTTTATTGTAGGGTATCGATATTGATGACCGACGGCACGATGAGGGCATACATCTACAAGGAGCTGAGTACTTTATTGGGTTATTTTTCAGATTAAAAATCTCAATCTCAGCCCCTGGATTATCCACGTGTGCACGAATTACTTACCATCATCACATCCGAGGGCAGTGACGGGATGACTATAACAAGCAATGTAACATTGGAGTAGCACCGTCATGATCAGCGAGCATCATACAGGTCACATTGTCCTGCAGCTAAATTGTTGTGACTACGCACTGCATACCAGAATCCATGAACTTGCTACAAAAAACTGCGCTGGAAGGCTGAAACTTGCAAGGAACCACAGAGTAGTCACAGACGGATGCCAAGGGTCCACATTTATCAGCACTTGGCTCGGGAGGGGGGGGGGGGGGTAAAGAACGCTTTTTGGGGATTCGAGGTTGCCAGGCTTGTGAAGCTCCGGCTATTTCGCTTGCTCAATCGCTCATGCTCTGCCAAGTCTACTTCATTTTAGTCCGGGCGCAACAAGGAACCCCATTTGAAGCACTTACGTATTTCTTGTTGACTTCCATGTCATCATGACGATCACATGGTGAGTGTGGTGTGTGCAGAGCGCTTCGGATGGACTTACGAGTCTTATTCACTCGACTGGAGGAAAAGAGTATTCGAACGGACACCCGCGAAGTGCGTGTCCAGAGCGTCCGAAAAAGGAAATATCATGCTACGAACGGGCTGTTCTCCAACAACACACACGAATTCGAGAAACGATCTAGCAAAAAGCTAGAACGAGCCGGTCACATTTATGCGTGGTATTGGCTTTATTGCAACCCACTACTTTGACTCCAGACTCTGCACCTTGATACGATACCTTTGACCCTCCACGTCACCTTGGTCATCGTCTTCTATCATCCCTGTAAGCCTACAGCCCACCGGTCACGTGCCATAGAGTCCCTTGTACCCGTAGTCGCCCCCAAGGCCCAAGCGTGGCCCGGTTCGCTTGCCCGTTCGTCGTTGACCACGGCAGGTTTCCAATCCCGCAGTGAAATGTCGCATTGACATATACTTGCTTAGCACGCCAAACAATAGCTCAAACTTACGGGGCCTCAACTCTCCCGGGGCTGTTGCCTGGCGACTCCATTCTCAGACGGACACCGCAAAGTCATCAAAGACCTTGACACCAGATTTGGAAAAGGCAGTACATTCCTTTTGTTTCGCGAATGGTTAATCGGCAGTGCGTCCCTTGATAATCCTACGCGCAGGGTCACCTCGTGCTACTCCGCCGTCCGAATCACCTGATTCCACGGCAAGCAAGGTTGCCTCTTCTTTCCCCACCCGTCGGTCGCCATTAATGAGAAAAACATGGGCTCCGCGAAAGATGTCAGGGGATCTAGAAAACTGGAGTCGCAGGTTTGGATTCCCACCGGCGGGATGACGCGTGGTGCACGGCACACAGACGAAATGATGGGGCAAGCCCACGTATCCAGTGATGGCTTAGTCGACAGTGAATTATGCAAATATACAGCTTCGTGTGCCATGGACTCTCCTATGTCACATCGCGCCCAGTGATATACAAAGTCTAGCAGAATTCGCTCTCTTCGTGTCAGTCCGAGTGGTTGTTGCGTTCTTCCATCCGTATCGCTTCCTGTTGCTCTTCTTCCACTTCGTTCTCCCCAGCGTCTGCAAACGTCATCGCGTCCAAATTGTTGACATGGATTGACGTCGACGTCAAGCCAAACGCGGTGTCGATGTCATCTCCAAGTCGGCCTTGAAGATCACGTGCGTACAGTTCCCGCAAATTCAGGATGAATCGGGGGACGAGTGCTAACACGGGCACGTATTCCATCACCATAATGAGGACCATCCACCGTTTGCCCGCCGGTACGTCTCCTTCAAGCCAAATTATCATAGCGATTGAAGATGTCAGGGTGCTGCGCACAACGGTGGACTGTCAGCCCAGGAAGGTGGCGGAGAAATGAAGAATATGGAAGTAAAAGAGACGGAGAGAACGTAACATACGCTAGAAAGTAGATGACACCTTCCCTCGCGAGTGCGTCTGTGTAACGGTTGATCCGGAATCGCATTTTTGCCTTGCGTATTTGCAGTGACTGTTTCACGAATCGAATCATGACGAACAGACACATCAATGCACAGAGGATGATCTGAGAGCCGTTTACTACGTAGGGCAAATAGTATGAGAATAGTGATTGCGTCGCACAGTGCGACAAATTAGGCAGTTGGATGGCAATGCCTACATGAGCCAGGGAACGGCGGTTATGTAGCGTGCGCGGCAATGTAATCCATGTTCCACATACCTAGTGGCTCACTCCGAGCACTGAATTTAATGCAGTAGATCAAATAGAAAACCATTACCGTGGCGTATAGCACGAAGAGGGGCAGAAGGGTCAGTCTTGAATGACAGCATAATGCCCGCACTCGGAGGATCATCACTACTGTGTCCACCCATCTGAATTATCTTTCCAGAAGCTCTCATTAATACTCACAATCTGCGGCGCCATAGAAAATCAAGGCAGCCCATAGGGCGAAAAAGATAACACCATTACCTCCCATGCACTTTGAGCGTCAAAAACTTTAGAAACAAATTCCACCGAGTGTACTCACAACTGTTCAAATACGATCGGTTGCTCGAAATTACGATCATCCTGTATAAGACAAAGCACCAAAACATACGTCTAAGGGTGTTTAGCATCTTTGTCAGTCACCAGTGGGATAAAAGACCACCTTTGAAGGAGCGGGCAGGAAAGAAGTTCCAACTTTAACACTGCTGGTTAATCCCAACAAGCATGGAATCCAACGTATTGAACGTACAGATAGCACAACTCCTGGAGAACGATCAGGAATAGACCGTCATCCAGGCACTAGCAGACATGGACGCACACGACGAAACACAGTCCAATATAACGAACCTGTTGGTCAATAATAGTTGTAGTCATCATGATGTAACGGTGTCATAAAGATGTTCGAAATGCATACAAGAATGAACAGTGTAGACACTGGGGTCCAAGGCTTGGCCTGTGGCCATGTTAGCATACGTATTGTTGTACAGAGAAAGACGAGCTCTGACCCAAATGAATTCTATCTGAAAAAAAAAAGTTAGCAAGTAAACCCTGTATACACCGACTAAAACCCGGAGCGATGCGCACCTCCTTCGAGAACGTGAGGACTAACAACATTGACCCCTGTGCACATGCTGAAAAGGAACAGACGGCTTACTGTAATCATATCCGACAGCGACGAGAATGACAACTAGAGGAGACAGCAAGACCGATATCAATAGATAGTAAGGACAACGGAAACAAACGAACGTACGAGCTGAAGAGTTTTTCAGCTGAACACTCGCAACAGCGGTCTCCACAGCGGAAACCATGTGCACGAATTCGATGCCTCACGGTTGTCGAATGGAACCACTGCAGCATATATAGTACTGTCCACTCGAAAGGGGTTGAACTACAATACTTCTCTCGGCTATCTCGGTCGCTATGCTCGCTAACATTGCCATATGGGCCATCCCACTTCGAGTCGCTCTAGGCGGTTGAGGAGTCCACTGCCACTTTCCGTAGTCAACCGTCCACCATCTTGGAGATGGGTAACAGCCTCAGGCTACACTAGAACACTACTTTGCCAAACCCGTCCGCGATGGTAAATATTTTTGTCAATCTGCACGTGTTCCCCACACCCCGCAGGCCAGGCCTCGTCGCAAAGCCATCAAAAGTTTCATGCCCCAACAATAGGCGGACGGGGAACTGTGGAGTACTTCACGAATGTTCACTCGACGATCTGTCCCTTGATTCTGCCCGTGTGACGCCGTCTCCGGTACCCCAAACAGGCACCAAGGTCTATTTCCCACACGTCAAATAGGGTGAAGACATTCAGAGCTGAAACCACCGGCCGTCGTCTATTTGTTAAAAATAGATCTCAATGTCGGTAAGACCTGCTCGAAACAAATAATTATTTCGCTCGCCTGGCTTTGAGCTCCGGGACCGCCTGTAAATACGACGACCGTACCTTAAATGCCATTGGTGGAAAACGTTGTAAGAGTACTTGAGAGCGTCAGCAGCCGGAGCCAGCTCAAGGACGAATTCGCCATACCTAGTATATGGCCAAGAATATACCAAACTCTGGCACAGCACCAGGTTCCCGGAAATGAACACCATCACCAGTCAGTACTAAAGCAGACGGAGCCGCGGGCTAGAACTGTCTCGGGCCCACCATAAGAACTGGGAACTAGCCTGTCTCCAATCCTTATCCCTCGCCTGCCCCTCCTCGTTCTACTCACCGTCTGCAAACACAAATATGCATTATAGGTTCGCAACAGCCCCATGACCAGGTTCTGAAGTCAGGCCATGGTATCAAAAACAGTAGGATCTGCTGTCTGCCCACCAGAACGTTCGCCACACAGTTCGACATGTTAGGAACCACATATTCCAGCCTTTGGTTTGCAGGTCGACTTGGTGCGTGGAGAGACGAAGAGCGTGCACATACGAAACCCTCCACGTCGCAAAAAGAACGACGTAGGTCAAGTTGGACTTGCTGGTTCGTTACAGAAGACGACCCATGTTGACTGAAAGGTGTAGTTTGGCCGACCAACCATCCAGAGAAGCACCGAGGTGCGAACGGTGAACAGTGCGAACGCACCTCAGCCGCTGCTAGCGGGCAACGATAATGGCATCTGATTGGATCCGGCCCTGTGTGACTGGCGCAGAGACCGGTGTTGTCGGTGTCACCGGAAGCGTTGACGCAAATGCGCGAGGCTATTGTTTAAAAGCGGGAACTTGCCACACAGCGCGAGCTCGTCAAAGGCACTGCGGAAAAGTGCAGGTTCTTGAGCGTCACCACAGCCACTTGGAGCGGTGTTCAATGACGGTGCTCAACTTGCTCAGCTAGTTCCCCTGGCATGATGGCAGATTTGAAACGACTCGTTTACATCACTTCATTCGGTTCAATGGCGTTATTCACGAGCAGGGGAGTCAACGCCTTACTGTCAGTAAGACAGGTGCGATAGAGGCGAGTTACATGGATGACATGATTTCCGGTACTACCACCCATACCGAAGCAATAAGATGATGCGGATCGCTCATGCCATCATCAGGCATGTGCTCGACGACGCATCAACAACCCTAAGTTACACAGCCGAGGGCGTGGTGACGATACGGGCCATTTTCATCACCTTACCACCAGTAAAGCTGCGAACTTGCTCATCTTCATCTCCGACCCCCACACCTGGACCTGACTCCTCGTTCGGTCCGACGTCCGCAAATAAGATCGCGCTGACAGTACCGGCATGAATAGATTCTGATGTCAAGCCGAACACCGTGTCCACATCGCTTCCCTGGCCGACTTGAATGTCGCGCGCATAGAGTTCCCGCAAGCTCAGCAAGAATCGAGGGCCGAGGGTGAAAGAAGGCGCGGTCTGCGGTATCACGAATATGAGGATCTGCCACCCGCCCACCGGAACGTTTACTGTGTATAACAGCACATTGAGAACTACGTATGCCAGTGTCCTATTCACGATGATTCGCACGTCAGTTTGGTAGCATGGAGGGAGAGGGGGAGACGTAGACACGTCACATACGCAAGAAAGTAGCTTACACCCTCTATCATGAAAAGAGTGGTGTAACGATTGGGGCGAAATTGCCTTGTCGTTCTGTACGTTGGAAGCGACTGCCTAACGAATTGATTGGCAATTAAGAGGCACGTCGATGAGCTGAGGATGAGCTGAACGACGTCTACAGCTTCGGGATAAATGGGGAAGGTGGGGTGCATCACACACAACGAGAAATCGGCCACACGAATAGAAACTGCTGTATGTCCAAGAGAACAACCTGTTACATGGTGTACATGATGTAAAGCCACATTCCACATACCTACGGGTTCGTTCTGAATTGTGAGGATTGCACGATACAATATGTTCACAATGACTTCGATGGCGAATAGCGTAAGCAGGGCACCAAGGATGGTCCTTGATCGATTATACAGTGCCCACACACGAAGAAGCATCACCACTGTACTCATCAATGTCACTAGCCTCGCAAGAAAGGAGACGGGAATCTCACAGTCCGCAACACACCTGAAGCCAAGGCTAACCCATGCGCCAAGAATGGTAAGTATATTGCCTTTGAAGTGTTTTCAGGCGGTGGGTCACTCGCAGCATTAAATTGATTACACTCACAACTATTCAAGTATCATCGTTTGCACAAGATGTTGTTCATTAGCATAGGACAAGGCGTAAACACGTACGTCTGAATGCTGTAAGTATCGTTGTTAATCACAGGTAGAATACGAAATCACCTTTGTAGGGACAGGAAGGAATGTGGTTCCCACTTTGGATGGACTGGGTCAGACCAACAAAGGTTTCGCATTTTGAACATACCGAGAGAGAGAATTCTAGTGAACCGATCAGGTACCGACTAGAGCGGCCCAAAAAGCATGAACATACATGGTAGAAGACAAGCCAAGATAGCGAGCCTAAAAGCCAACATTAATTAGCTTTAGAACGATATCTCAGAGTCGGCGAGGATACGCACCAGAACGAACAATGTCGACACCCGTGTCCAAGGTTTATTCTGGAGCCGGCACATTGGAATACATAATCAGCCGAAGAGAAGCGTCCACTGACCCAAATATATTTAATCTGCGAAATTCGTCAGCCAGTCAACCCACACGCACACATCAATGAGTGCTATCCGTACCTCTTTTGGGAAGGTAAGGACTGGCAGCATTGAAGTCAGTCACACACGAAGAAGCATATGTAAATATTGATGACACTTGCTATAATCATATCCGACAACAGTCAAGAACACGACTTGGAAAAGCAGTAAGATACGTTGTCGGAGCGCTGGAGGGTAGCAAGCATACCAGCAGCATAATTATTTTGCAGAATGCCCAAGTTTTCGACGGCCAGCTGCGGATTGGAAGCCATAAGTTTGACATACGAAATATGTCAAGGTGCACGGAGCGCGGCGAGCTGGTATCCACAGAGGGATCTTCGGCGGACTGCAGAGGAAGGAGGGGAGTTGAACTGCCCCGTCGAGAAATTTCATCACCCGCTGGGCGAGCTTGCTGTGGGACGGCCGGCGACGCCTCAAGCGTGCGCGTGAGCATAACCGATTGCCCGCATTTGGCAAGACCCGAGCACAGCTACAAGCTCATTGACACCGCCCCGTCGAAGCGTGCTCCAATACGCGCCAACTCTCTTCATTTTACTAGCGCCTTCCGTCGTATTAAACGAGTTCTGCAAGTGTAAGCTGAAGTGATCTTCCACAAAGCGGAAATGGGTCCAAAGAAAAGGCGTGCGTTTGCACCCCCACGATGGATTATGTGGCGCTGTTCGTAATGGGTGTCACGTGGTATCTTTCCCACTGCGAGATTCGGGCCGGGAAGACGGCGCACAGAATGACCGAGCTCAAGTTCAGTGTCGTTGGCATGCGAGTGGGCGGCCGGACGCCACCGAGACCTGCCCAATGTTTGGCTGGACATTGATCGATAACCATCCAGCCCATGGTCGCACCCTGCGACGTCCCCTTGATGCGTTTGAAACGTCCTTCTTCTGGGATGGCCGCTTCAACGGCGTCGCAGATAGTCTTCAAGCCATCGACTTGCGTCTCCTCAACCCTTCTCAGAACAGACACCTTTTTTCAGAGACCAACATCATCCAGGCATGGCTCTCCACAAAGCGACGTTATCCACTCGCGGGCGCCACCATACAACTACTGGCATGCACGTATATCGCTCCGCACCGTCTCCAGATGGCTGACCTCTTGACAGCAGCTGGTGCAGGGGACACTGATCCCTTGTCCCCGTCGGACCCTCACTTTGTCGTCCGGGAGCACGATCTCACGGTCTTGCGCCCAAATGAGATCGTCTTTGGCCAGGTGGCGTGCGCGGACGAGGTACCGCAGCAGATGGCTGCGATTCTGAATGGTCCGCGCCCTCTTTCGGACGAGTTGCTAGCGCAATTGTATGTCCTTCGCGAGGTCAACTCGGAGAAGACCAATAACCTCCACTTGATGGCTTTGATCGCGCACTGTGTGGCCGATGGAGTGGCCGGCAAGACATTTCTTCGGTGTTTGCTAGACACACTCGCGAGAGGTTCGGAACCTGCTCAGATTCCATTGGAAGAGAGGTTGGAGATGGCGGCCCCTTCCAGGTCTCTCGAGCCCGCACATTTGCGTTTGCTCAGCCCGGCACGACGACGATGGCGAAAGGCGGTTGCCACCCTGATACACAAACTGAGGCTAGCAAAAGGCCAAGTGGGTATATATCACATTTTACCGGTCTACTTCTGATAGCCCATCAGGGTGGGCACACACTTCCATGCCGCCTCACGCGCGTGACGCCTCTCACTCCTGCGCGATCCGGCTTTATCTCCATCCTGCTTACAGAGGCACAGACGGGCACCGTGACTACCGGCTGTCGATTGTGTGGGCTCACGTTCGGAAGTGCCTACCTCGCGCTTGCACAGGTGGCCATGACCAGAGTACTCTACCGGCGATACCTACGCGGTGAAATCTTGGAAGAAGAATGGACATATCGAAAACGCCAACCATATCTCAGCATCGCTCCGTTCAACATGCGCCCGTATCTTGACAAGGAATGGTTCGACAAGGGCGGCAGCGGTGAATTTAAGGTTGCCATCAACGTGTTCTTCCTGCAGCTCCCGTTCATGACACTCGGTGAACGGGAACGACGCGAGCAGCATGGGCACGATCTAACGGATGGTGTACCGTCATTCTCCGACCTCCTGACGTTTAACCGTTTCCTGCATCGCGCCAGGTTGGTGGGGAAGCAAACCAAGGCGTTATCCAGTCATCCCTTGTTTTTTGAGCTCATAGAAGCAGGCATTCAGCAACATTGTCACCACGTGCGCCACCTTGCTCTGCTGTGGACAAAGCGCGTCGAAGGTGCCAATGGCGTTAACGCGCAAGGCAGCCCAGACGAGGAGGAGGTTTCGGTGGACTCTGACATGACTCCTATAAACTTTGCCCACCTTACGTCCAGCCTTGGTAGCGTACGTCCTTCGCCCCCTTCTTTTACTGTTTTTTTTCTCAACTTTGTTTTCCGACCACTGCTTGTCGTAGGTGGATTTAATACTCCCAACAGAGTACCCACTCCCTTCCTCCCACCCACTTTCACCTTTTTCACCTGTCCCGCATCCGGCCAAAGCGGGTTATGTCACACCTCCCGCCATGCAGGTGGGCACGGTCCCGAGTGTTGTGGTAGAAAACTTCACGACGGGCCTTCATACGCGTCCAGCAGAGCTGTACCTCGGCGCGCTGACTTTAAGTGGACGAATGAATCTGTACGTCTTTTATGACCAAAACGTGTACGAGGACGGGGTGGTGGGAGAGTGGTTGGACGAGGTAAAAGGGGCGGTGTTATGGTACCTCGGTCAGACGCAAGCGCACGTGCGCTCGCATCTTTGAAAGCGTTGATGATACGTCGAACGTGCAGTGATCCACTGCAAAGTTTGATCGATCGATCAGCCATACAGACTTTATGTGCTCCATCCTGCCTGTTTGTAGTATGTTGTTCTGCGTCGATCGTGATCCAATCTCGCAGACAGTGGCTGCAAGCGAGATGATGAGAACGGCGAATTCAAGCAGTTCCGGCAATGCCAACACCACTGCGTCGGCCGCAGCTCGATGAGGGCAGGGGCGTGGTAGTGAGATCGTGACAATTTTCACACGACAGTGCCTATTGTTCTTGAATTCGAAGTCATCGGCACTGTGCAGTCCGATGTGCTCCGGGAAAACTTCTCACAGTAACGCCGTTTCTTGCGCATGGCCTCATCCTCCGGCATCTTCTGTCAACTCTATGTGGTTTCGGTGTGCGGCCTTGCGCATCGATAGTAGGGGTCTCGGCGTCCCACCTTTGGAAGGGCAACATTACACTGAAAACTCCTAGGATGACTATCCATTCGGTCCATTGAAACGAACTCGTGCGGTAAGTATGCCGAGAGGGATGGTTGTGCGGGGTGGTTCCCGGTCCTCGTTCCCTCCCAGTTCTTCCTCTCACAAATCCAACTCTCCCACAAAAACAGGCATATTACGGACAACGTGTGTCACCGTTCACGCCGATGCAGGGCATGAAGCTTTATCAGCAGGGTCCTGAGGCCGGCGTACGTTATTCCTAATTCATCACTGGCTGTGATACCGAAGCTGATCGGATTTGTGTCCTTAGCTATTATATATAGCCCATGTGAACACGTCGTCACGTTGTCCATCGGAGGACACCAGAAACGTTTGGACATTGTGGTGCGAGTCGGAAAGCTCGGAAAAAGTTCATATTGGCAACTCGCAGGACACCAAAGCTGATTCCGTGCCTGCGTTGGTCGCGACCAACCTTCACGAGCACCTTGGGATCCGATTGCCCACATTCTCACGACGCGTGCAAAGCACTCGTGTTCCTTGGTACATTGTAAAATGCCGAACGAGAACCAGAAAGGGGCGCACGGTAACAGGTATGGTATATGCTTCCATGCTGCCCCGGTGCCATGTTTTCACTGGTGGCGTCTAGCGCCAGCAACTTCGCTTGGCCTCGACGACAATCCAGCAAACGGCACTGCCTGCGGAAGTCATAGAAAGGTATGTCGATGAGACTCGTCTATGATAAGTTAAGTGGGTTGTCTGATGCATGGAATAGGACATGCATGGTGAGGTCGGACGAGCCTGTCTGCGACGTTTATACCGTTTGAGGTACTGTACGTGATCCCTTAGCCGGCGGTACTCCATATAGCTAGGTGAGCTTCCGTCTTCAGAATTGATGAAGCCAGCACAGGCTGTGCAAAAGCTACACTAGCGACGTGGACGTAGCCGGGATCATGATCAATAAGTGTTACGAGCATTGATTCGCACGCACTCGAGCCCTTTCAACCTTGTAGGTGCGCAGTCCCGCACGTCGCTTCCCACAGGGATTGGCTATATATGTAGTCCCCACGCACTGTCCATGGGATATCATCCCGCCGCTCTTCGCAAGTCCCAGCCCTCCAACGTACGCCGGTATATCAGGTCCATGACTTCCAACCCGCAACCTGAGGTTCTTTTTGCAACAATTTGGCTGAAAAATTGTGCGGCTCGTATGTTCGTTGATTTCGGCCTTCTTGTCTACTGTTCTCACTGTCCTTCCTACTAGTCGTTATCCTCGTTGCTGCTGGATTTGATTATGGTGAGTAATGCATACCCATGAATGAAGTTTCTTAGCCGTTTGGACAAATACCAACGCCGTCAGTCCTGACACTCCCAAAGGAGGTATGAGCCACGTTCGCTGTGATGATACAGGAACACTTCACTGGTTAATGCTTTTTGCAGATAGAATCCATCTGGGTCAGTGTTCACCTTTCTCGGGACAATCTGTATTCCGACATGGTCGCAGACCAAGCCTTGGTCCTTTGTGTCTATACTATTCGTTCTCGTACGTATCTTGATCATCTCAATGATTTCGTCCTGTGGACAATCAGTTTTCATTTCCAGGTTCGTTATTTCGGGCTTTTTTTTTCGATGTATGTTTGTTTATTGCAACTCATATATCAGCCCCTGATTGGCTCACCAGAATCATTGCGTCGAGTATGTTTAAAATGCAGATCTTTTCTTTGTCTGATGTATCCCGATTAAAGCTGGCAGCTCTTTCCTGCATAGCTCTTCAGAGGTAATTTCCTATTCTGCTGATTAATAAAGGAACTGATTCTGCTTCCCCTGTCAACAGTCGTATGTCCCCCGTTCTTGATTGTATACTGAACCACAACAATGCTGAGTAACTGACCATACTTGAATAGTTGTGAGTGCATTTGCCGATGTTTCTAACGTCTCCTTGACCCAGTCATACTTCCAAGGTACCATGCTTTTCATTTTGGCCTCATGGGCAGGCTTTATTTTTTTTCTCGCCGCGGATTGTGAGTTTTTGCCCTGGTATTCATAAAGACAAACCCAATTGACGGATGTAGTGATGATGATCCTCCGTGTGCGGGCATTATACAATCAATCAAGACTCGTCCTTGTCCCCCTCCTCGTGCTATATGCAGCAGAAGTTGTTACATACTTCGTCTACTGTGTTATACTCAGCACTCGGGGTGACCCCATAGGTACGCGAAATGTATTGCTCTGTGAGTACCACATAACTAAAGCACTGTTGCTTTTCGCGCTACGTAGTGGTTAGAGCTGAAGTGCTTGGCGTAGCGATTTGCTCGAGGCAATATGTATCGCCACGGTGGTTTGACACCATAGATGCTTTCCAGATCGCCCTCAGTGCATCAATGTGTCTGCTCGTTGCTACTCAATTCGTCAAACAGTCAATCCAAATGTACAAGGTAACGAAGCAGCTTCAAATCAGTCGTTACATGAGTGTCCTCGCGAGGGAAGGCATAATTTACTTTCTCGCGTACGTTGCGTTGTTTGCCCCACTTTTCGTCGATGTCACCAAGCTAACAGTAAATTACTGCGCATAGCGTCTTGACATCTTCAGTCATTACTATGTCTGCAGCGGCCGCTCCAAGGAACGGATGGTGCACAACGCTATTTGCTGCCCTGCAATTTGTGCCTCTGGTGACGCTCGTCCCCCGGTTTATCTTGAATTTGCGGGAATTGTACGCACGCGATCTCCGCGGCCGAGTTGGGGGCGACGTCGACGTGGCGTTCGGTTTGATGTCTAGCCATGGTGCTCTGAGCACGATCATGTTTGCGAACATGGTGGAGGAGCGGGACGAAGAGACGTATGCAGAGTCGGAGACTCACAGCGTCTGTGGCGATATAGTAGTAGTAGCTGATGTGCAGGCACGTCCGTGAAGTCGGGACTTCAAGTTGTATGATGGCATCCGAGTCTATTCTTTTCAGACCCGTCACCTTGGATAACAAGTCGTGCAGACTAGGTCGACTGTGTACACACGAACCCCTCGTCGATGTCTTGTTTTTTGGCCGACGGTATGGTAGTAGGGTTACTAGTCTCAGTGAACGGGTGGTTAGTAATTACCTAATTTGTTTACGACTAGATCTCGCCGACGGTTCCATTCGAACTTTTGCGCGCTATCACAATACACGGTCGTTTCCAGACGTACTTGGAAGTACTTCGAAGTTCAAGGCTACCTACAATGACAGGGTCTGCCAGAAGCATGGTAAATCTGTGGGTTAAATTTGCACACTGTAGTCGTCTTGATGGATTTGGAACTCATGCCTGTGTGTTCTACAGCCCAGAGGGGGGAGGCAATGACTTGGTGATGGAGGTGTGTCATTGGCTATGTAGGCTGTCGGCCGTCTTACTAACCCGGGGGGATGTTTTTGAAGCAGCCCAACCACCAAAACGCCGCAGAGTGGCGACAGCTACCTTGTTCCCCCACCACTTTTGACCCACATACGTGACAGCTCGTCGAGCCTTTATCCGCCACATCCAGAGCTTGGATTGGTCCTTTGCGTGTTTCAATGTCTCAGCACTCTTTGTACGTCAAGTTTACGGCTTCCACTCTACCACAAGCTCTCACGAGCATTCGAGCGGGTGATTATGCGACATGTGCGCTCGTCGACCTTCATCCATTCCATTCACTGACCTTACTATTCCTAGTTGTGATCTCCACTGCCGTCGGATACGATTACAGTAAGTAATAAAGCATGCATGTATTTTTTGCTCGCTTTGACGGACTGGATCACCGTTAGTCCTCACATTCTCAAAAGAGGTATGTACCATACTCACTGGAATGGTGCATAGTCGTTTCTGAAAGACGATTTATCAAGATAGAATACATATGGGTCAGTTGCTATCCTTCTCGGGATGATCATATAATTTGATACCAACTGCAGAACAAACCCTGGACGCCGGTGTCTACTCTGTTCGTTCTTGTGTGTTCAATCATCTCCACGATGTCGTCCTAGAGCCCAGTGTTGTGAATTCCCAGGCACGTTATTGTGGACTATGTTGTGTTATGTATGTCTGTTGCTGCCACAACACGTACTAAACCGATCCCCTACTTGTTCGCTAGAATGATAGCCCTTGGTCTGTTCATAGCTTGAAATTCTGCCTCACCAAACTGACCCGGCTTGATCAAAGTGGGAACTTCTCTTCTACCTGGTCCTGCAAAGGTAATTATTCTCCCTGGCGATGGTGATTGATGGATATGTTGACTCCCTGATAGACGTATGTGCTCCATGTTTCATCTCACACTAATTCGGCAACTACTCGATCGACTCTATTTCGAGCAGTTGTGAGCGCATTTTTCAATGTTATCGATATCCACTTTACTTATGGACACTTCAAAGGCGACCTACTTAGCATTTTTGCTACATGGGCTGTCTCGATCTTTTTCGGTGCCGCAGATTGTGAGCTTCTTTCTCCCCCTTGACAGAGTAAATTACATTGGCGGTCGCAGTGGTGATGATACTGCGTGTATGGGCAATGTACAACCAATCGAGGTTGATTTTCTGCATCCTCCTCACGCTCTACATCATGGAAGTCGTCTTACTCCTAGTTTTTTCCGTGATCACAAGCACCCAGTATAAACACCTGGGTATGTGAAACATACACCTATATTACGCCGATCTAACTGCCCTTTATTCAATTACAATATAGAGACTACCACTCAAGTGCTCGAATTTTCGTTCTGCGTGACGCAGTTCGATTACGCTTTCTGGACCGAAGTGATAGCCATTGTCCAGCTCGCCCTCGGTGCACTGATGTGTCTGCTCGTCATCATTCGGTCCATCACGGAGTCGCTTCAGATGTACAGAGCGACGAAACGATTCCAGCCCAATCGCTATATGAACCTTCTCGCGAGGGAAGGCGTACTCTACTTTTTAGCGTGCGTGTCCGTCCACCCCCCTCTCCTTCCCAATCGTTCCCTACAAATCCTCTTCTTCTCCTTCTGACGCGGGTCTAGAATCCTGTCTTTTGCGATCTGGAGCGTGCTATATTATGCGGCGAACCTGCCGACGGACGGATGGTGGGCGCTGTCGAGCGCCGTGGTGCAGTTCGTGCCCACGTTTACGCTCATCCCGCGACTCGTCCTGAATTTGCGGGAGCTGTATGCGCGCGACCTGCGAGGCAGACGTGGAATCAACGTCGACGCCGCATTCGGCTCGGTGGCGCTGGTGTCCTCTGGTCGTGGCGCGGCAGGGTCCGCGATCGTGTTTGCGGATGCTGGGCGGAGCGAGGAGGGGTCAGAGCAAGGCGAAGGGGATGCCAGTAGATGAAAGAGGCACATTAGAGACCAGGTTTCGCGCGCTGGGACATGCCCACGCCCCGTCCTCATACAAAGTCTCCAGCTAGACGGAGAAAATATTTTTGTTACAGCCGTTTTCAAACGATACGGAAAAAGTAGTACGAAAATCGCGCCTCGGACAAACCGCGGGAGGGACCCCGGGAGCGCCTGAGTGATACCGGTGCTATCTGCACTCGTCGTCCATGCTGCCCCCACGACCAGAATCACCAGCCGATGAGTCGAAGCAAGAGTACACGTTTACTGTTGCTCTGAGTGGGTTGAGGAGGGTCATGGTGGTACGGCGCGCAGCTCTCTCACTCAGGCGGCGCTCCCGGGACCCTCCCGCGGTTTGTCCGAGGCGCGATTTTCGTACTACTTTTTCCGCATCATTTGAAAACGGTTGTAATTAGACGCTGTGTTCGCGATGTACGTGCATGACACCTGGCAGTACCAACACCGCAAAGACGAGAAGGAATGACGGGATAACAAAAGAATAGGGAAGCGCAGAACCTTAACGGCTGCCATGCATGCATGTTTCAAGGGGAACCTCAACTTCTTGTCATACGTAGAGAAAGACGAGAACAAGAGACCATGACACTTTTCGGCGGGATGAACACTTAGAATGAGTCGCGGAATTACATATCGGGCTGCAGAGGCATCACTTGACCACCTTTGGCAGCTGTAGGCGTGAAAGTATGCCAACGGTCATTGAAACGAACATCCAATGGCCGGCCACCGTACATGTATTGCTGGAACTTGGCTGTAGGAAAACGTATTTGGCCTTGGGACTGCTCTCAAAATGGGGCTTAAACGTACCGATGGCCGTCTCAGCCTCCGGAACCTGAGCAAACTGAACAACACCGCATCCCTTGGACCTCGTTCCGTCAAACAAAATTTCAGCCAGTTCGACCTGTCCTGTAGTCTCGAACAGCTCCACCAGATCCTCGTTAGCCGTCGACCAGGGTAACTAGGGTGCGAGTTAATGCGCAGTCGCAGTTGAGCAACGGGTCGGAGGACTTACGTTCCGAACCATGATTTGTTGGCTTGGCTCAGGCTCGATGTAACCATAACCTCCACCGTAGCCGCCCCCATAGCCATCCATACGCAGGCCACCATGACCACCAGGTTGATCTGGTCCCGGATAATCCGCGTAGATATCCTGGCTCGAAAAATCACGGCCCCCCGCATATCCACCTCTGAAACCTCCGCGGAGGCCACCACGGACGCCACCACGTAGGCCACGACCGCCGCCACCACCACCACCGAAGCCACGGAGCCCACCACGGAATGCACCTGGTCCAGAAAGACCGGCATAACGGTCCTAGAAAATACATGTAAGGAATAAATGTCATCAGGATGACACCAGTGTATTACCTCGCGGACTTCAAGTGTGCGACCATACCACTCAAAGCCATTGTACATTCCTGCAGCATTATGAGACAATAAGTTGTGTAAATTAGACGGTAGAGCATACCAATGGCCTGCTGGGCATCCTTTTGAGTTTCGAACACAACTGTGCCAGAGCCTTTGGGACGGCCATCAGCACCAATGTTAATGTCAGCACGAATGATGTTCCCAGCCGCCCGGAACAAATCTTTCAAGTCCTGCCAACCTGCTTGATAGGGCAACTAGCTGGCATGTAAGCAAACGTTGACAAATGGGAGAGCCAAACTGACATTGCCAACATAGAGCTGATTCCCCGGATTTTGATGGGTGCCAAAGTAATTGTGATGAGGCGGGCGTGGTGGCGGCTGCGCATGAAGCCCCTGCCCAGCCATTGCCATACCAATTTTGCCAGGGACAGGAGTGGCACCAAACCGGGACTCGTTTTCTCGATCCTAAGCGGCCGCTGAGTCAAGTAAAAGTATGTACCAAACCCCACGACGTACTTCACGAATGAATACTGGACGACCCAAAAGAGGTACTTCCGAGAGCTCGCGAATAGCTCTCTGGGCATCCTCCGGAGATGCGAACTCGACAATACTTGAATGAAGGTAAGCGAGAGACTGATGACTGGTAAAGGAACATACCCGCAACCCTTTGAAACTCCCGTGGGTGTGATAAGCACTTCGGCGAAGAGGACCTCTCCAGCTATGTAACCCCAAAAGAAAACTCCCATCAATATCCTCTCAATTCCAGCCATCCACAACGGCGAAACCGGGAAGAAAAAACGGCAAAAGGCCACAGCCGGCATAGCCACTCCTCCACTCTCCCTCATCAGCTCACACTCGCACAAAAGCAACCCCCTGCCTTTTTCCAAGAGCGAGCCTCAGCAGAACGGATTTGCTTGAGCGGCAACCAACACCATTCTCCCCCAGCCCCACGCAAAGAAAAAATGTCTAATCTGAGATTCCCCCACCCACCTCCCCTCATGAATTCCATAAGATCGCGGTACTTGACGTCGTAGCTGAGATTGCCAACGTAAACTCGGTTTTCTCTCTTGCTAATCTTGGCGAATTCAACAGCTTCTTCATGATCGGCATTCATTGGCCCACCAAGGGAGCGAGCAAATGGATCGGCAGGTTTGCGATCACGGCTACGAGAGCGTGTGCGTGATGGACTTCGTGAGCGGGTGCGAGACCGCGAACGGCGGGTGTGCCTCCGGTCGCGTGGGGAGGTAGAGCGCCGGCGAGGAGACCTGGAGCGCGTGCGACTACGCGAGCGTTTTCGGCGCTAACGTCGGAAGACGAATTGAATGCGACACCTCTGCAAAGTGTGGCACAGGGACTGACCTCACCGTTACGCCTCTCTTCTGGTTCCCAGTGGTCACTGCGCCTGTTGCGACCTAGCGGGTGAGGTGGCGAATCAGAAAACCACTTGAGAAAGGACGAGTGCGAACACACCGGTGTCCCTTCCGCGGTCTCTCTCTCTGTCGCGGTCACGGTCTCTATCACGATCCCTGCGATCGCGGTCGCGGTCGCGGTCGCGTTCACGGTCCCTCTCCCGATCCCTTTCGCGGTCGTAGTCGCGGTCTTCCTTGACCTTCATATCAACGTCCATTTCAACACGGGAGAAAAAAGGTTGTGAGGGAGAGAGTCAAAGCCCGGAATTGTTCGTTTCGAACTCCGACTAAACTTTCAGTCCATGTCAGGTGACCGGAAGCACGCTAACCATCGCACAAGACGACCGCTGACAGGATCCATGGCAACTCTGACGACGGACGTGTGCCATTCTTGCTTGCCGCATTGGATCCATGACAATCGACACAGCTCACGAATTAACTGCCTTGTCACGGACACCGCGCGGAGTTCACACCGACTGTCCAAGTCAGGCGACCCTTGACCTCTCCTTTCACCGGTGCCACTGCGATGAGCCATCAGGGCACGAATATCCCCCCCATCACATCTCTCGTGGTGGAGCGAGACCCACCGCTGCACGGCCTGCACCCCACGAGACCCCGCAGACGAAAGCCCGCCCCTCTTTGGCATAGACCGTTCATGCAGCTTTTGGGTCTTCTCCACATGATCGACAGCTCGCAACCCTTTCTCAAGGTCGATGACCAACGCTTCTGTTTTCAACCATCCCAGGATCTCTCCAAAATCTCAAGAATTTTTATTTCAATCTCTTCCCCTTCGTTCAGGGGCGACATTGACCTTGAACGGGTCTCGCCTTGGGTTCTTGGCGCTGCTCTACCCGCCGTAACAGAACTGCGGGAATACGCGGACCATGTCTTGCGAAAATTCCGAGTGAGTATGTTCGCACTCGCATCAAGTGGCGCACTCAACCGTCACCACCAGCACTTCAAGGATCAGCTAGTCGAGCACCGTGCCATCCAAGATTCGACCAGTTTCCGTCTCGTGGACCTGTTGAGCTGCCCGCTCTGTTCCAAATCTCTGGTTAGTTGTTTTGATTGCGACGCGCGAGTTGCTTGCAGCAATCCAGAGTGTCCAGGCGCTCTCGACATAAACGGATTCTGCTTCGAACACGGCCGCATGTCGTGCCGCGCATGCATAGAGAAGAACGACCCAGCAAATTCCCTCGTCTCGTGTCCACGGTGCAACGCCTGGTGCTGTATGGAAGACGTGTGGTGGTGTCCCGGGCTCGTGACGGAACCCGGCCTGGACACACAGAAGCTTGTCGATCTGTCCCGAGAGTCCAACTGGGACGACGAGACCATCGTACGATCGCATCTGCCCAAGCACGGCTCATGTGCCTTCTGTCGCGCCTACGGTACTGGGAAGGAGTGGGATATTTGCTGCAACAACGAGGAGCACACGGAACCCGACTGCTGTCCGAGCAGAACGCGGTTCATACGGGCGTATGGCCTCATTGCCGCCTACTGTTCCGAGTGCACCGAACAGTGCCCGGGTAATCGTTGCGCCTGCGAATGCAGGTGGTTCTGTGACGCGTGTTTCGTGGTCCGGACCAAATCTGGGACCTATCCCTACCTCCTGACCTGTCCCCGCTGTGGTACTCACTTTTGCAACGGCGAGAGGTCGCATTGCATGGACTACGTGGACATATGCGGGGCATGCAAGGGCGCCATACTCTGCAACGACTGCAACGAGGAAGCGGAACTCCCGGGAGAGTCCGACGCCGTCGCCGCCCCAGGTTACCGTCCCCCACACGTCGTCTTTGACAGACGATGCAGTTACTGCGTCGCCTGGATGTGCATCTTCTGTAGTCATGACGTCCAACGCTCGGCGGCCTGCGGCCTCTGCATGAATTGGTTTTGCATTGGCTGCGTGACGGACGAGGTCCATGTGGTGATCTTGTTTTGTCAGGCCTGTCGGCAGTACGTTTGCACTGATTGCAGCGCGGCGCACAGGGAATGTCCGGGTGCCGTCTCGGTGAGTTGGCTTGTGTGTTGCGGTTCTCTGGATCCCGATCGGACGGATGACGACTTTGTTTCATCCCCCTCCCCCATGCAGCTGAACTGGAGTCCCCGCCAAAGTTTCGGATCGGTCGAGTAAGGAGGTGTTGGGGGCTAGCTGTGAAGTTGTGCGAAATAAACCAAAGGGGGATTTGGACTGATTCGCTCTTGAATCAAGTAGGGCTTGTAGCGTTCAGGCCCTGGAAATCCAGAATAGCACTCGTGTTAGCGAGCTGACCGAATCCCGACACACGCCGTAGGGTCGTAGCCCATGATCGTATCCCGCGAGTCATTGCGTACGAGCAAAGAACAATCCACACCATGATATACACGACGTGTAGATCGCATCGAAGAGCGTCCATGGTCTACGTTAGCGAAATGCCAGAAAAGGTGACATGACAAGTGCGAGGCAAGATGCGTAGGACGATACACATCACGAAAAACAAAGGCATGGAAAAGAAAAGAACAAAAAGAGAGATCCGAGTAGCAAGTAAATCGTATTTGAAAACGGGATGCCATATCGATCGTCCAGACATTCCCGAAGACAACAAAAACCTCTTACTCGGGACGCATGTTCGCTTCCGGGTTCGGCATGTCCTCCACTTTCGACACGACGACGAAGGCGGTCATGAGCGCCGACAACGTTAGCATCAACGAGCTCGCCGAAAGGACGGCGTTCCGGGCGGACGAGATGCCCGTCATGAGGGACACCACGACAAAAACGTTGAGCGGGACGCGGAACAGCGCTGCCAGCTACAACAACACACGACATCAACGCGAGCACACTGGGTGGGAGAAAGGGCAGGCTCACCGTCGCGCGATGTTCGTTTGAGATCAACGTCCCTCTCAGCATCCCCTGTATGGGGTAGTACATGCCGACGCACGCCTCAAAGGCACAGAACGCCCAGAAACGCACTTGTTCGACGTCCGTGCGCGTGCTGAGCGCGAGCGCCAAGGCGCTCACAGCGCAGACAAGGCTGCTCAGTTTCGCATGCAGGGTCAACGAAGACTCGGACGACCCGAGCTTAGGCGGTGGCGAATACGAGGTAATGGCGGTGTACAACAGCGAGCCGAGCATCATGGAGATCATGAACGAAGAAAAGATGTACCCGAGGGGAAGGGGCATCGTAGGGTAGGAGTCGGAGAGCTCCTGCAATGAGGGCACCCAGACGAACACGAACACATACATTGAGCCTTCAAAGCACGTCTGTGTCAAACCGATCGCCATTAGGACAGGATCTGTAAACGTGCGGGGCCGTCGACGCCGTCAGCGTACGCGCCCGACCACCATCCAAGTCGACATTCACCGTTGCGCACGATTTTCCATGCTTGATTGAGCCGTCTTAACCGGAAAGGGTCAACGCTTGAGGCAGTCACATTCCCTTTGCCACCGTAGTTCTCTCCCCATTTGGCTCTGATCACAAAGAAGGCGAGAACGAGCAGGGCTCCACTTGCAAGGAAGGGCGATGCAAACGACTTCGTGGATGATACCAGGTGGTTGCTCACCACGCCCGCGCCGGTAGCGACGAACCCGTTCAAGAGGGTCGCACGACCGAATATCGTCGAGAGATCAGAGGGCGGGATCGCCAGAGAATTGGCCGAGGAGACCAACCACGACTCAAACGCGGAGTAGAGGATGGACGTGGATAGCCCGGCCGTGAGACGTCCAAGGAGCAGGATGGGAAGAAAGGGTACGTTGGTGCAGAGGCATGCAAAAGTGTAGGCGATGCAGAATACAAGACACAGCTTCCTGCGGCCACTGGGCAGATTGTTAGCGCCGAGGTTCGAACAAAAAACTGACGGACGAGCGCACTGTTGATCTGCCCATACGCCGACTAACGGAGCGGTCAGACCCGCAGATACGAAACCAGCGACAAACAAGAAAGCGACCGTCCTCTCAGACATCCCGTACTGTTCACGGTATAAGGAGTATACGTACGGGCCCTGAAGCCAGTCAGCACCTGTTGACGAGGCGTGGCAGCAGGTCAGCTTGCTATAGTCAATGTTTGGGGAATGCTGGCTCACCCATGACGATGGCATAAACGAGCAAGTACTGGTACGTTAGCCTGGCATGCGCATGCACGGGGGTCGTGTTCCCGCCGTTCTCGAGACGGTCGGCGTGGTAATCCTTTGCCACAGTCGCCGTGGCGCGCTTCCGAGAGGATGCGTGGCGTTCGAGGAGAAGGAAGACGAGACAAGACGAGACGAGGAGGATCAGCTGCAGCTCATAGAAGGCGACCATCTTCTGCCGCGAGACGAAGCTGCGATTTCACCGCTTCTGGCGCCAATCACGCTCGCAACTGCCAGTGCGCTGTGACATGGCTCAGACGCCGGGAAAGATAAAAATTTCGGCATGGGACTCGCCTTTCCGACGGCCTGTTCGCAAGCCGAATGACTAGCACGAAAGAAAGAGTGGATAAGGGCGTGCTGCGCTGCGCCCACACCGAGGATTGGGGCTCGGTTCAAGGTCAGATTATCATTCCCACAACGTCTGAGGCCAGCCTCGTTGGCTGATTTTGCCGGCGCGCGACGAGGGCGATAGTGACGAAAAGGGAGTAACCTGTGCTACTAGTGCCATCTCCACGTTTATCGTTCCCACATGGCTTGTTTCAGGCGCGTATTGACATGGACATTCGGCTGAGGACTGGCAGCGCAGCCTCCATCCTCAGTTGAGATGGCCATGGCCGCAGTCGTACCTGCGATCTGTTCTGACTCCGGAGAAATTTTGGGCGAGTGACGCGAAGATGAAACACATGTCCTCGGCAAGAACCCCTACAGGCTGGAACGCTTATATTGAAACAACAGCGATCGCGTACCTAAATAGTAATACAGCGGGGAAACTGACCTAAAAAGACAGCAAAAGACGAAAACTAGCGAGGTTACACGATAACAAAGAAGCCAGATCGATACAACGACGACGATAGCTCTATACTGTCCTGGGATGATAGCGATAAAGACGTGCGAGACAGAGTCCACAGCTAAAGGATACAGACGACGAAGCAAGAGAGATGAAGGAAGATGGCGGATGACCGTCCATAGAGTCCGAGCGAGAATAACCAAGACCCGACACGCTGCAATAGATGAACAGAATAGACAACAGAACGCGGCCAACAACCCCAAGGGGATGTGTGGACGCGACACAGGGTCCAATCGCATGGACCCTGACGCTGATCAGGAAGCCCTGATTCAGCAAAGACGAGGCGGAAGACGGTGGACGTATTCACGCCCTCGGTGCAAAGTGCACTTCAAACCGATCCATGCCGTCTCTGGACACCGTCAAGCCCGCAAACAAGACGTTCGATCCGAGGAAATCGATCCTCTTCACGCCCTGCGCAAATTCGCGCGGGTCAGCATGCGTCCGAGCTCTGAAGTATCCAGAGGCAGATGCAGCAGAGACACTGACCATCATGCCCATCTCCGCGGCGGACACGCTGCGATTGAGAGCGTCGCGGATGCGCATGAACACATCGCGCGCGGTCACGCCGGTCCGGTTGCGCACCTCGATCGCGGACCACTGCGGGAGCGAAGGAATGCTAAGCACAAGAACCGCACGCGACGGATCGATGGCAGGCGCATCAAGCAAGTTTTGAGGGCAGCCAGGATGGAACTGGATGTATTGAACGTCTCTAGTGACGTTGAAGTGCACCGGGGGAACGGCGTGCACTCCCAAGAGAGGGTTAATCCGAGCGATGCCAGACGATCCCTCGTAATCTAGGAGCAACGTGAGTACAGCGACGACGATGGTCAATAGAACGCGCATACATTGGGAACTCGACGGCGCGGAAGCATAACTAGGCGCAGAGTTGGGGTGGGGCAAGGACACCGTGTGGAAGTGAGGGGCACTAGGCATAGGTCCGGGCGAGGTGCTCGGGCCGTACGATGGAGCATGGTGAGCAGAGGAGCGGGTGGTCCATGACTTGTGCTGAGAGGAGGGGTACATGACGAGAGGCGGGAACGTCGGGAGAGCGCACTGGGGACGACGAGGCCAACGGGCGGGGTTCTTATACCCCGCCAGGGGAGCTCTGGGGCGTATGTTGATGCTGGCCATCGCCCGCGTGACCGAAATATAGCCAGATAGGGAGAAGGGCGGGACCGCGCACGTCGAGTGTCACGATAACCAAACAACAAACCCCCTGGCGGGGCTGCTAAAAGAGGAAGTGGCGTCGGGAGCTAACCAGAAAAGGACACCGTCGGGGTTACCGCGGTGGTGGCGGGACACAGCAAGCGTCGGGAGAAGCTGCACACAGCGCCTGATATCCATCGATGGGTTATCGCTGTACACATCGACACTCACGAACCGTCGCACGTTGCTCACCCGACCACTGGGCGGTGCACAGCGCAGCGCACCCGCCCATACGTTTCCGGCTTCCTTCTCTCGGCGCGGAGCGCCTTTGTTGATTGAGGCTGATGGCAACAGTGCCCGCGGTGATGCCCGCGACGAAGTCGCATGGTATCCTATGACTTGGACCAGCGCTTCACTCCAGAGGCTGGGCCTTTGGCCGTCCTCTTCCGCTCACTCGGTTGTGCGCCGCTGGCCACTGTCCTCGGGAGCCTGGGACGTACATCTCTCGCACGTGAATGGCGCCTTCGAATTCGTGCGTCTCGTTCTTCAACCCATGTCCGTCAATGAAGCTTTGAAAGCTGCTCATTCGAGAGAAAGCACTGCCGGTGGTATCGCAGGGGGTGGATGTACGGAGCGCCGCAACCGACCGACGCCACCCATGGGCTCGTCGCTGGCAGCCCGAAGCTTTCTTTCGGACAGGGTACGTGGGGGTAAAGTCTTCATTGCGCTTTAAATACGACAAACGAGGACCTCTGATCGCCTTCTTCATACACTATCCCTCGTGCCGACACCCGCCCTCTCTCCGACCGGCGTCTCCCCCGCCTCCTGCTCTGATCCCTCGTCTTGCCCGTCGTCCGCAAACCTGATCGTATGCGTGGCGGCTTCATTCCAGTGGGCGGACACGGATCTCAAACCAAACGCCGTATCGAGCTCGTAGCCACGCCCCCCCAGAAGATCGTGCGCGTACAGTTCCCGCAAGCTCAGGATGAACCGAGGCACGAGGGTGAACGTCGGTATACACTGCAAAATCAGCAGCAGTATCCCCCATCCGGACACGGGAAAGTTTGCCGCGACGGCCAGCAGGTTGAGGAGTGCGTACGTCCCGATACTGTCCATAACGATTCGCTGTCATGACGCATGATTGGGACAGGTGAAAAGACGAGATGCGGACGTACGCGAGAAAGTAGAACACGCCTTCCCTGACGAAAGGCTTCATGTAACGACTGAGCTGAAATCGTTTCGTCACCCTGTACATTTGAAGTGATTCCTTGATAAATCGGATAACGACCAGCAGACACATCAAAGCGCCAAGAGTCATCTGGAGACCGTCGGTAACTTCGGTCAACGCCGGGACACCCGGTCGTATCACACAAAGCGAAAAGTCAGCGATCTGGGCGACACCGCCTACGCGATTGGGTTGAGTTATGTGATGTGCGTATATGCAACCATGTTTACGCGTACCTATGAGCTTGCTCTTGTCGTAAATGGTGAGAATGAAACTATCGACTAGATATAGAATGCCATCCACCGTGTAGAATGCGAGGAGCAGGCCTAGAATGAGCTTCGATCGACCATACAACGCCCACACGCAGAGGATCATCGCCACTGCACATTTCAGTGCCATTTATTCCGCCAGAAGATAGACAGAAAAGTCTCACGATCAGCAGCAGCGATGAAAATCACGAGACTCCATATGCCAAGATGAAGAAGTATATTGCCTTGAAAGTGTTCCTCAGCGCAGGGACGTTTGGAACATTGGATAAATGTACTCACAGCTGTTTAAATGTGGGTGTGATCAATTTCATGGAAGTACCGTTGATTTCCACAGAAATTCATGACATTGAACACGTACGTCTACCGTTAGTGAAGCACCAAAGTTCAGTATCGTTCGTCGTTAGTAACACGGAAAAAAAATCACTTGTGCAGGGCCAGGTACAAGAGGCGTTCCGACTTTGACCCGGTCAGTTCAACAAACGTGATCACAAGTTTCGGACGTACCGAGGGTAAACGATCTAGCCATCCCGTGACGGATTAATTTAATGATTGTCTGCGGTAGGCATGGACGTACATGACACAGCACAGACCGAAATAACGAGCCTGGAATTCAACGATAGTTAGTCCTAGTAGCGCACCACGATGAAAGTGATCAGGATACATACCAGAGCGAACAACATGGACACCCGCGTCCAGGGCTCACTCTGAGGCCACATCAGACTATATGACCAGCCCGGGGGCTAGTTACTTACCCATATGTATTCTACCTACAGATAAATGCGAGCGGGTGAAATTCCAATGTTGTGCGACGAAAGTGATGGAGCCTACCTCAGTGGTGAATGTAATAACTGCGCGTTGAGGTCAGTGCACAAACCAATACAGCCAGAGGCCTTCCGCTTACTATAATCATATAGGACGGCAGTGATGACTATGACTGGGAGGAAAGAGTCAGATCGACCAGTAAGAGGCACAGGCAAGTGGACATACGAGTTGCGTAGCCGTCCAGTTGAATGGAGTGAGCTAATTGCAAAGGGGAAGCCATGAGCTTGACACGCGGAGTGCGTTGGAGCACGGAAGGCCGCGACCAAGGTATTTCACTGATTGCGTGTACAGCCAACGGAGATGGGGATCAAGATAGCGGCGGTGGATGTTTTCTAATCTTTTAAGCCTGCTAATAGAGGTAGATGAACGGCACATTCAACGGCAGATTGTACCTGAGAACACCCTTTTCCGTCCGTTATCATTATTCACCGGGGCAACTGTGGGGTAGGTGATTGCAAACTAATCTTTACCTTGTGTCAATCTGCCGAAACCTCAGAGCCGGTGAGCAAAAACATGGACTTAAGGACCAGGCTCGTCGGGTAGATGTTTGAAATGACTTTCTACCGACACGTCGATATGATGGCATCCGTCTTGCATGCGCTTCTGGGCGTACGGCGGCCTTGACAAAGACCCATCGTACCAAGTCACGATTCAGCCTGCAAAGGCATTAAATGCTTGATAAGGTAACAGCATTTTCCACCAAAAAGGTGTAATTTGATACAAGGTCCAAACCTTCATAATTTGAAGATTCCAAGGGAGTAAGGGACTTACATGATGAGTAGGAACGGCTAGCCTCAAGTACAGTGTCATAGAGAAGGCCAGGATACACACCAGGGTGGTCAATGTGAACACCCGTGCGTAGGGCCGATTTCGTAGGCATATGTCGATGCAAAAAACTGCCGGGTTGTCGATCGTCGATGAGAAAACCTAGATGCGATCATGCGACCCAAGACTTTGTCTGAAAGCCTAACGGCTGGCAAGATTGGCGTTTGATCTGTCCGTCATGAAATGCGTAAAGAGGCGAATTACCCATTGTAACCATACCTAACAACCATGAGAACTACAAGTTACCAGGTGAGATTGATTGATATACAAAGTGACACACCAAGGACGGTCAAGTGCCCCTTCATGGAAGGATGCTGGAAGGATCTGCCATGTACGTAGACCCAGAAGGAATTGATAACTTGGTCAGTGTTGACCAGGGCAATCGTTCGCTGATACAGAAGTACTACTACAAACAAGGACAAACATCCCGGCGTCTTTCGCCTCCAGCCCATTTGGGCCTAGTGATGGCGAATAAGACATGACCCCTCTCCACTGCGTCCCTCCCTTGAACTTTCTTTCATGCACTGCCAATATTAACTTTTCGACATGAAGCTTAGCCGGCGGAATGAACAATCGAAAGGACTCGAAAGCCATCCACCAGAGGTCCATTTTCCGTGTGGGGGACAGAGTGCGGCACAGGAGGCTCCCGTAGGCAATGCAACCCAAGAAGGTTCCTGCGTGCCAAGTTCCGGTGGTGATCAGCCACCTTTCAGCATCGTCTTGTTGTTTTGGGGGTCACCAAGACGACTTATCCCGTTCAAGTCCCGTCCTCTCTGAATCATTATCGATTCTGCCGACTTTTGAAGACAGACCTTGCATGCCAGTGCTGTACGGTTGCATACCGGCAGGGCCTGCTCAGCTCCAATCTGATTTGTACAAGGATCGTCATTCACTCGCCCGCCAGCGCCTGGGGTCGTGCCTATCCGCAGCCAGAAGAGTCCAACAAACCATCAGCTTGCAATAGCCTGATTGCCAGCGCGGGCCTGCAGTTCCAAAGCCCTTTCTAAACGAGGGCACCTATCTGTGGCGGAACAATCCGTACTCGGTCTTAGGGAAGTCCTTTCCTGGCGCTGCTGGCACTCGAGGACACGAGGCATACGTAAACAAACTTACACAGGTGCGCCAGTGGTCACGACAGCCCCCGATTTGGTTTGCATGAACTGTTGGTGGAAAATGACGTTTACGAGAATGTCTTGTCTGCCATCAACGTGGAACCAAATGCCGTATCGATGTCGCCACCAGACGTTCCCCGAAGATCGTGCATGTAAAGTTTTCGCAGGCCCAAGACGAATTGCCAGGGTACGAGCACGACAACGGGCACGTCTTTTCTTGATCGAGACTAAGCGAGCTAAACAGAAAATGGCTTATCATCACACCCCTACGTCGTGTCCCGGACTCAAAATTCGAGTGCGCAGACTACAAGGCTCACAGTTCCTTTGGCAAAGTAATTTACCTCCAGAGAAGAAATACTCACGCGAGACGGTACGATACTCCACTGTTCTTGACAAGCAATACATTTCATCCTCGATTCGACTGACAATGCCGCGGAATACCACGGTGTTCACAAGAACACCTAGACAGCCATCTCTACATTGGCGGCGATGCTTGGGTGATTCTATGTTCCGTACTAGGTGTTATATACTTGATAAATAAACTGTATACCACGATGTCTGGACGTGATTCATAAATAGAGATGCCAGTCCGTTCGTGATCACGCGTCCAGCTCTATGCTGGCGCTGCCCATCTCCACCACTTTTGTCGGTGTCTCTTCACCCTCCGCACTCTCGTCTCGTGCGGCGTTTGCAAAATCGATCGTGCTCAGAACGATATCGTGACTGGTCCTCGACATGAACCCAAACGCGGTGTCGATGTTACCTCCACGCACGCCATGAACGTCGCGCGCGTAAAGCCTCCGCAGCCCAAATATGAATCGGGGAACGAGCGTGACCGCCGGTATCGACCGTGGCAACACGGTCAGCACGATCCACCATCCATTCGTCGGCACGTTCTCCATGTAATACATGATATCGATGAGCGCATACGCCAGAATGCTTTTTTTTTGCGACAGTGTCGCCGTTAGACGAAGATCTCAAAGGAGAGGACGGGCCGCGGACGTACGCGAGAAAGTAGATCATCCCTTCCTTCACGAGGAGGGTCATGTAATGGTTGACGCGGAATCGCTTTGTCGATCTGTACATTTTGAATGCTTGTTTTCCGAATTGAGCAGCGAGGAGAAGCCACATGAACACGCCGAGAGCGATCTGGGCGCTGTCCGTGATTTTGGACCAGATGGGAGACCCATACTGCACTTCGCAGAACGAATAACCAAGGACTCGGGTGGCAATCGCTGGGATACCAAGGCAGGCGGCGGATACCCTGTCATTGAACATGAACGGCACAAAGCAGTGTGTCACACACCGAGACGTGCATCGTGAGTGCTCACATAGATGCAATTAACTAGAGATATAATGAGCTCGAGGGCGTACAACGCAAGCAGGATGCCGAGGATGAGCTTGGATCGACTGTATAATGCCCACACTCGGAGGATCACGACTACTGTATGCGTCAATGAGCCCATGCCAACGCAAGTCAACTCGAATTCTCACAATCCGCGGCAGCAAAAAATATCAGGGTGGACCACATGCCAAGCGTATACAACACATCACCTAGAGAGTGTCGTCAAAACAGAGTGGACATTGTAAACCATGAATGACATGCTCACAGCTACGAGCACGCGAACAATTACTCAGAAATGTTGACAATCAGGTGTGGGATGAGGAACGAATACGTACGTCTGCCAGCAGTCGAGAATGGTGAGTACGGACTTCGTTGGCTGGATAATAAGAAAAATCACGCCACCTTTGCAGGGACAGGCAGGAACGTATTTCCCACTGTGACGGAGTTTGGTCAGCTCGACGTTCCAAGACACCAAGTGTTGGACGTGCAGAGAGCAAAAATCCTGACGGACAGATCAGAAAACGATTGACCTGTGTGAAGCAAGAATTGACATACGTGACGAAACACAATCCGAAGTAACGGGCCTGGAACGTAATCGATGGTTAAGCCCAGCACTGCATCATGGACATGATCAGGGCACGCACGAGGAAAAATAGTGTAGACACCCGTGTCCAGGGCTTTTTCTATGGCCATGTCAGAATGAGTTCGATCCAAAATAACGTGTGCGCTGACCCAGATATATTCTATCTGTAAAGTTGGCCAGCAGGTGAAAGCATCAGGTTGCGCATTACGGACGCGAGGTTGAATCGTACCTCGTCCGAGAATGTAAGGACTGGCAATGCCGAGGTTTGCCCATCATGAAAAGGCGCATATAGACTATGGTTAACTCACAGTAATCGTATCCAACAGCAGTGAGGATCACAACTGGGAAGAAGAGTGAGGCAGATTGATAGGAGGCACAAGAGAGAACGAGCATACGGGCTGTGTAGTCACCCTGCCGAATTGTCGTGACAGCCAACCGCAGAGTTGAAGTCATGTACTTGACGTATGTTGAGACGCTGGACCCAGGAAGGAACGACAAGGTGGCACTCCGCCAGACAGCCCCACAGGTGGAGCCCACATATATATGGGTCAGAAGCCAGTCCTGACACTTGGCAAGGGGCCCGGGGCTTGATCGGCGCCGCGGCGGAGACAACTGGACGCCACATCAAGTACTGTGTACTTGCTATACAAGATCATGATGGGCATCGTATCCTTCATTGGGTGCCTGATAGGTGCTCACGTCTCGAAATGTCACATAGACATACCGGATGACAGATCCCTGGCCTTTCGTCACTGTGGCAGCGCTGTATCCCCATCGTGGCTTCGCCAGTCGTTTATTGCGCTCATCGATGGCGCTGGCAACATGACGGACCCGTCCAATTTCGCCCCACGTCAGTCAAAGTATCTCGAACAACGCACGCACCGTTGAACCCGAAGGCGAGGCAGGCGACTCATACATCCCCGGGCCCATCTTTCCCTGATCACCGTGCACCCACCCAAAGAAATTAAATCTACCGAGGTCCCAGAGGATGGAGTCTGTGTCAGGGTCGTCGCAGGTGTATGTGGTAAACACATCTTCAAATAAACGCATCACGGGTTCATCGACCGAGTCTAACAGCTCCTAATTCAATATTCAACGCTCTTGGTACACGTAAACGGACCCTGCATACAGTATTCGTCGTCATTCACTTTTGCGTGCGACCTCTCAACAAATGCAAGGTACCGTCAGAGCACGCCAGCAACGGCGATGCGATGACGCGCCCTAGGTGGTCATCGCCCTCACGCAACTCTACTCGCGGGGCCCTCGCGACTGTTGGTACCTCCTCGACCCGCTCTACCGCCTCGTTCCGCCGCACGCTCACCCATGTCAACCTGGTTGTGACCACCGCAGCGCTTCCGAGACGATCAGGATCGTCGAGTTTGGTGGTGCACGCCAGAGGGACGCTAGGTACGATGGACGAATCTCGATGGGCCGCACGCCGTCCCCGCACAGAAGAGGATCGCTACTGTGACTCCTCACGTGACTCATGCGCAGCCGACTCAGCACGTTGGTTGCTAGAAAGGAAGCTAAGCGATACATGGCGAATGGGAAGATCCAGGGAGTCCAGCAATGCACGGGCCCAGGGGGTCGTGACACATCCTGCAGAAGCGAAAATGAAGGCACCATCCCACAGCCAGTAATAAATTGTCGCCTTGGTCCTTTCGGAAAGTATGTCGCCTTACTGAGACCGACACACCGTGGAACAAGGGCAATCGGGAGCGCCATGCCTCGTCAGAAGCCGGAAGGGGCAGCGATGTCGTCAAAGATACGTCCAGCGTAGGGAAATTCAGAGGATTGCAGCTTATTGTCATCTTGTACGACAGCAGTGATAGCACGGAGAAGGCCGACTGACGTCGACGAACCACAAGTGCTTAATGAACGCGCGGACGCACAGTCAATCGTTTGGACGAGTTTGGCACCACACAACGGAAGCGCATCAGCAGGATATAGAGTGCCATGGGAGTCTCGCTTCGCATTTCGTTCGAGGTATCCAAAGGAAACTAAAATGGGGGTAACCATCACGCGCAGCTATTGATGGTGGGTTGTGTCAGAATCAGGGCGATGGGACCTTACTTCCGCCCATAGGGTGGAAGTTGTGGGTTACACATGTACATCCGTATCGACGCAACGGTTACGTACCATCTGCTGGTGGAGGTCGTTGTATGCCATCGTGGTGATCGTAGGTCGGCCGACCCGATCCGATCCGACACTGAGCGAAGGGCACGGCAGAGTCACGGACGTCGAGTTAAATTGCGGTTGACGAGGTCTTGGTTGAACGGGGTCAAACAGCATCTGACGATACCTCGGATAACACATGGATTATGATGTACAAACTTCATGTGCTCCGTCTGAACAGCATGAATCCCTTGGTTAAAATACTTTGACAAAAATGATTAGCTCGAACAACAGAATGAGCCTTTTGTTCCCGAAAGGGCCGCCAACATCAAGTTTCGTACCCTGATCAAGATACCTACGCAGCCCTCTCCCCTAGCAATTCCAAGCTCGCAATCCTGTCCGGCCGCCGTGCTCTGATCGTACAAGTGGGCGGGAGAGCCCGTCTGACAAGACAACATGAGCGCACACTACTTTCCAAGAAACCGAAGCGACAGATACCGGACAATCGAGTTGTCTTCGAACACAATCCCAGGCTCAATCTCCTTCCCGGCGCCATCCACGGATTTGCATATCTCAAAGCAGGCCAAGATGTGTGCAACCATGATGAAGAGTCCCGAGTATCCGACATGGCGTCCTGGGCATGCACTTTGGACGAGGTAAATGCTACAAATAAATCAAAACAAAGGTGCTCCCTACCGTTTCCCCCATCCAAATACCATGGACTCGAGATTTTTTCTCGCGTTGGCGCTGCCTTCTGTGTCGGCAAGAAACCTAGACGGATTGAATACATCTGGGTTCGGGAACGCCACGGGGTCCCTCAAGATTGCCCTGATCAAGCTAGTTGCTGTCGAATGTGACATCATACGCGACATACGTACCATAGGTTTCCGATCACGGTCGATCCCTTTGGAATGTGGTAACCTAGATATTCATCGTCCTCGATTACCATGTGAGGAAAGCCTAGGCATCGTAATAAACCTGGAATGCAGAAGAGGCAAACGAGATTTCATACCAAGCGGGGTGACTACATTCCACCGGAGAATCTCGAGAACGAGGGCGTCGATAAATGGCAGTAGTGTGCGATCGTCAAAGGTTGGCAGCCGGTCCTCACCAAGGACCGTATCCAGCTCGGCTTGGGCTCGGTGCTGCACGTTCGAATTCAAGATCATGGTACCCAAAAACGTGAACATGAGAGAAACCGACTGGAACGACCAGTTCAGCACAGGCATCAGGAAGAACGAGTTTGCTTACCGAATCCATGGCAGCGCCATACATGGCTGCGGCAGTATCACGAATCACCCTTGCCTCATGCGAGTTCTCCTTGTCCTCTTCTGGCGGCAGTTGGCTCAAAAGCGTGGATATAAGTGACGGGGCTGCTGTTCCAGCCGCCTGAAATACCAAGCATATAGAATCACAGAACGGTAGTGGTAAAGAAATGGGGAAATCACCATTTCCTTGCGGACGACGTTGAACGGTACATGACGCACTTGTTGGCTTACTTCCCTGGCCTCCGCAGCGTCCCGGTGGAACGCACCACCTGGTAACCAGCTAGGGTAATATTTCACTGGACAGTCGTTTGGATGGTGCAGTTTACGAAGGCGAAAGCGGCTTACGCCATGGGAACACATCAACCAAGTAGGGGCCATTGCGGGGAGATTCCACTGCTTCCTGGACAATCCTCAGGATATCATCGTCAGTGCGAGTGACCTCGTAGCCGTAGCATATGCGCAATATAGAGGATGCGACGTTCCTAGAGAAACGGAGACCGAATCAGAAAATCCTGCAAGAAAAAAGGAAACAACCACAAAGACTTGCAGTCGAACGAGTGCCTCCCAATCGCCCGGGTTGGCAGACAGCCTGCGAACCAAAGTCCGAGCACTTTCTACTTGAACAAGCTGCCAATCCTTGAACTGTGCAAGGAAGTAGCGCTGTGCCAAGGCCCGTCGCTCCTTGTGGGATTCCCCAGAAGCAACGCTCATAATCCAGTCGTTGCCCACACTGAAACGGGCGGGATTATCGCGAGCATCTGGAATGCGAACCAACACTCACAGTTCACAGAACATGGGCATTCGTGGCCGGTGGGAATATAATGCTGCACGTTTGTCCATGAGATCTGATGCAGCCTGGGCAGAGTTCAGAATGATGATGTGGCTCCCAAACACCTCCAGATGCATGATGTCGGCTACCAGTGGCCATTTAGAACGAATGGTAGCTGCCAGAGTGTTTTAATGCATACGATACTCTTGGGGCCATTTCAAGCATGCCTTGGCCTTCTCTTCGCCTTCCAGTTGGAGAGCGGAAAGATTGCCGACCAAGAAGGACCCTTTGGGCCCCGGAGGGAGGTTCCTCGTACGACGTCTGCGGAAGGTGTAGGCGAGGGCGAGGAGTATCGAGACCGCCGCGAGCGAGTACGTCGAGGCCATCGTGCCACACTGGGCCCACAGGTGCAGCTGACTCCCGCATATCTAGCGCCGCGTGGCGTACTATATATAGCGTTACCTCACCGCGCAAAGCTGCCCATAACAGTGCGAATTCGGACAAAACGCTGCGCGGAGACGGCTGAGGTAATCGGCATCATGTCAAGCCCGCGCGGTCAACCAACTTCATGATCGGGCGCATTTGTCGGAGTTAAATCGTCGGAAGCAGCCAAGGGAAATGCCGAGGTGCCGTGCTGCGGCTGACACGAACATGCTTAGATCGGAAGCGGAGATAAAAAAGCGGCATGCCGGGATACTCCGCCCTTTGCATGTGTCGCCCGGCGCCGCCATGCACGGGACCCCGCCGTCGCGAATCCGAGGTCATCCGTCTTTTCGCCGCTCCCATCCCTAAACCCAGAGCTGATGATGATCATGCCAACCACAGCATCCCTGCGTGGCCGTGGGTAATGATCTGCTCGCGTGATCCGACGTTGGGCGCAGAACAAACGTGCGCGCCCTTGACACAGAAATTGACATCAAAGTTGCCAACCGCATCTTCTGACAACGATGATCCCGTCTACCAGCCCATCACCAGTCAGTTTCTACTACAGTCTTACGAGTAACAAGGCAGTACTGCTCTGCATTCAATGTCTTGCCTGGGTTTACGTTCGTAACGCATCCCCGCTTAAAACAAACTTCCTCTCGCCTGTGGAGTACGTGAGTCAAAGACATGGCTTTGCAGGTGCTGTAGCGCTGTGCTCTCAACGGCACCCATTTTGTTCGCCACTCTAAGCCCCCTGTTAGATGCTCGTCGAGCAACACGGGGAGCACTGGTATGCGTAAAGCAGCGCACACACGCACATACAGAGACACGCATGCGGTGATACCTGGGAGCTGTTGACGGGTCTCCATTTGGCTCCCTGGACTGAGACGAACCCTGGAGTCCTGGAGCCCCATGCCCTATGAGAGGGGGAATCAGATTGACTTGCGTCATACAAGCGCTCGGTGGTCGCAGACCATCGCTGAACTGGTTCCGAAAGGTGGGAAGACCTGCTCACCAGAAGATCATCGCTCGATACGTCATTTCGTAGCTGGGCCATGCGTGCCAAGGAACTTGTCAGCGTTTCAACGCCGAGTGCTGGCAAGTGCTTTGGTAGTGCGTGCATTCCAATCCTTGTCCCCTAGTTTACCAGTGCCAGCCTTGAACGTCGAGCGCCACCACCCAAGTTGCGTCGTGCTCGACATCCAGAGCGCATGTGGCTGGTTTCATGCACCCACCCCTCGCGGACAGATACAAAATGAGGCCCATTTTGGCTCCGGCCGTGATGATCGCCTCGACTGAGCTCACCGCCACTTCCCTATGATCCGACAGCGGCATCAGGTTTCGCGTATTCCGCATTGACCCGCCCTTGACCTGTTCGTCTAAAAACCCACCAGGTCATCGGCCCGTGCAAGCGATGGAAGCTTGGACGATCCCGACGGACCTTGTTCACACACTCTCATGGTTGAAACGTTGACTGCCCACGAGCCTGCGCTGACGTGACCTCCAGGCCCCTTGCGAGCTACACGTTGTGCCGTGGGTTCGTCATCCGCGAAACATTTAGAGTCAAGACGCCCACCAAGCAGCCCACCTGTGCATTAATGTGGAAGGGCAGTGTTCCCGCCGCCGGATACTAAAGCGGCTTATGTATGCAAGCATAGGCACGGTGCTGCGGCGTGCACCGAACTGGATTTAGGGCGAAGAGTGAGCGCTGAGGGTATGAGCTCAGTTAGACGTCAGAGTCCACGCACACGTAATGAATAGCATGCACACCAGAGATTTCGGACGCCGTAGCAATACGCTCTGGGACATCGGGTCTGGGCCCCACGTAGTGCACCCGCCTCCGTCACGCACCACCGTAGGTGTTTCGACTTTCCCACTATACATATCTCTTCCCCTGGTTCCTCGTCAGTGCCCGTGAACATGATCGTGCTTGGGGCAGCACTCCGGGTAGATATCATTGTCAGACCAATCGACGTGTCGACATTATCTTCAAGTTTGCCTCAAAGTTTGCACGCATACAGTTCCCAAAATTCGAAGACGATCGTGGGACAAACGTCAATGAAGGGATGAATTATATCGCCTCACCTAGTCCACAGTGGTATCAGTGTTATTAATCAGAGATCGAAGAACGTGTCCCAGCAGACATGGACATATGTGACAAGACACAGCTTGAAATAACAAACCTGGTAGCGAAGAGTAATTAGACGCAAGGCGGCACCATAGAGATGCAGAGTACATACAAGAACGAGCAATGTAGATACAAGAGCCTGAGGCTTGATCTACAATCATGTCATGATGCATATTGTCACGAGAAAGATGACTCGACCTCGGATACATTCTATCTAGAGGATCAGCAAGCAGTGAAATGCTTTTGAATTACTCCGGCGAATACGAAGGCACACGAGTTATTGCAATCGAGGCAGTCAACAATCAAGATAACATCTGACAGCAAGAACAATAAAGACAATGGACGGGAGACGCCAAAAATAATCGAACATGCGCGTTGAACAGTTTTTCGGCTGGATGATTTTCGAAAGCGATCAGAGGGCTGGAAGCCATGGACCTGATATGAAGACCAGAAATTCGAAAAGATGCCAGGTGGTACTTTACGGAGGGTCACTTGAGGAGTTACAACGTCAGTGGGAATCATCGTGCGAAGGCTGGGTATCCAAGACGAATGGGGATCGATGTTCGTACGACGCTCACCTCAGCTATTCCGTCACGTTCGCTAGGGTAGCTTCAACTTTATTCGTGCATTTTCACTCATGCTGAAGACCCGAGGAACCCCGCACGATCTTTATATGCGGTGCTACCACCAGCTAATCTGGAGATTTTACGCACTCCATTGTTGTCATCGTCCGAGTCCTCCTTATGGCACGGAGAGCAGTGCTATATCCCGATTGTCACCACGCGGTATCCCAGCGAGGTTACTGGTGGCATTCTAGCATCAGCGATCACTATAACTAGGGAAAGAAAGAAACCCACCTGGCCCGGCGGGTCCCCTTCTAGTGTGCACTCGGCGATTTATAGTATACCGAGAAGAGGTACGAGGACCTGTTGTACACACTCTGAGAACCTACCCTTCAGACAATACTCATGACAGAAGCGATTGCGGTCAAGGCAGGGACTACCTGGGCTTACTGTCTGTCAACGTGAGCCCATGAACTTGCCGACGCACGACAGCGGCTAGATCTTTCCGACGTCAAGTCCCAGCGGAAAACACGACCTGCTATGAAAGGTGCAGATCCGACCAGCCTCGATATGCTGGCAATGAATGGGAATAATGTATGCCGGGCGCTGTGTCGTACCGCTGAAGCATTATTGGAAAACCCAGTATAAGTCTGGAAGATAGCGGGCACGGGAGACTGAAAATTCTCACCAGCAGTCGTTGAGGCCACGGTACACCGTCCGTCACGCCTGAACTATAAACGTTAAATTGTCACATTGAAATGGTGAACAAGTTACGGTGTATGAATACTTGCCCATTTTTTCATCCTACCTGACGGATGTTCGCATAACACGAGGGATTGGATTGCACACACGGAGACTCCCCCACAACGCAATGGGTTATGCAAGTGTGCATGTGCACGAGGGCTATTGTGAGGACACTCCGAGCGCCGGTCGGACTCTCAAATCTGGAGGACGGATCTCGGTAGAAAGGCCATTTTCACTCTCCGCCTTTTGGTTTCAGCATAGACAATCTAGGCGTCGTTCATCGGAGCGTGTTCACAATGCCGAGAAGCCGCTTGCACGACATCAACGATAGCCCGACGCTAGCCCCTCGAGGAGTTTGCATCGCACATCCAGGCCTTTACTTCGTCGTTTGTACAATACCCCACGGAATGTCTGCAACGCAATGGTAACAAACCTAACGCAGTCAATTCGCAACGCCTTAACCATCCAAGACACTACTAGCGCTTCAGGCACCTCTTTCATCCATCGGCATGCACCCGCCCTCGTCTAACCCATCATTCTGTCCGGCGTCTGCGAACATCATCATGCTCCCAGCACTGCCATTTCCAGATGACAACCCCAAACCGAATGCCGTGTCGATGTCGCTCCCATGCCTCCCTTGAGCGTCGTGCGCAACAAGCGCCCGCAAGCTCAAAATAAATCGGGGAGCGAGCGTGAACGTGGGTATGGTTTGCACGAGCACCAGCATTGGCCACCACTGGTTCGCCGTAATGTTTGTTGTATAATACAGTATGTTGAGCACCGCATAAGTCAAGATGCTATCGAATCATGGCACGCCGTTAGCTTCGTAGCACCAACAAACGAACGGACAAGACGTGGACATACGCAAGAAAGTAGATCATACCCTCCCTCGCGAAGAGGTTTGTGTAACGATTCAATTGAAATTGCTTGGTCGCATTGTATATTTGAACTGCTTGCTTGATGAACTGAATGATAATGAGAAGACACAATAGCGCGGCGAGAGTTATCTGGACAATGGCTGCTGCTTCGGGGATAGTGGGAGCATTGTATTGTGCCACACAAAAAGAATAGTCAAGAACTTGATCAACAACCACTGTTGCATGGGGGAAACGACAGACGTCCATATAGTGCGCGTCATTCAGGTTACGTTTTACTCACTTTCGGGACCATTCCGAGCAGTAGTGATGATACAGGGAACTAGGCCTAGGATGACTTCGGCGACAAGCAAGGGCAGAAGAGTGCAAAGGATCCACCTGGATCGTTCATACAATGCCCACACACGAAGGGTCATCACAACTGTATTCTTCAAAGTCAATTCGTATCATTTCAAGTCAACCTGGAGTCTCACAGTCTGCGGCACCGAGAAAAACTAGGGTCGCCCAGGTGCCATAAACAAAAAGTATGTCGCCTCGGGGGTATTCCTAAGTAAAGGCAAATAGTTGAAACCTGGAACGATATGCTCACAGCTAGTTGAATGAAAACGATTATGTGAAAACACTAGCGATAAGCGACAGAACGAACACGTACGTCTGCGATTGAATAAAACACTTGAGTAAACCTGCTGGCCATTAATGGTATGGGGAATTACCTTTGCAGGACCAGGAAAAAAGGAACTCCCCACTTCGATTAAGTAAGTCAGCTCACCAATCGACTATCATGGCTTGGACGCACGAAGTGAAAAAGCTCTAGGTAACCGGTTAGGATTAGTGGGTGAATGTCGCAGCACGCATAGCAGACGTACACAATGTAACTCAACCCGAGATAACGAGCCTGGATGTTAACAAAGCTTGGTTCTAGAGCGGCGTTCTAGAAATAGTCGAGGTACGCACGAGAACGAACAATGTGGAGACCCATGTCCAGGGCTTATTCTGCAGTCGTATCAGAATACGTAAGCGCCTCGGGAGAAAGGTGAACACCAACCCAAATATACTCTATCTGCGGAGAGATCGTTGCTCTTGAGTTCTTTGTATCGATCCGATAAATATGGGTCATACCTCCTTTGAATATGTAAGAACTGGTAAAAATGAAGTTCGTCCAGCGCAGAGGAATACACATAAATACACATCACTTACCGTAGTCATATCCTACAGCAACGATGGCAATGACTGGAAGAACGGTGAGGGCAACTGATAGCGAGCGACAAGGTGAAAGACCATACGGGCCGAATAGTTGTTCAGTCGAATGCTCGAGACAGCGAACTGGAGAGAGGAGGCCATAACTTGACATACAAAGTGCGTCAAGATCGTTGGTCGCGAGAGAAGAAGAATAATGTTTCAGAGCCCGACGCTTGACCTAAGATTCCAGGGACCATTGCTCGTTGTCAATTTGTCTGCGAGAGGGACGAGTGACGTTATCACCTGCCGTTCGGTCCATCTCGGGACCTTACTCAGTGGGTAACTTGGCCTATATCAGTCTTATCTGCCGGTGGTGATTCTCAGGCTGACACGCGGAAAACACGAACGGCGATTAGTTGGCCCGCTGGCTGGCTTCCTGACTCCAGTCAGTTAGCCCTGGGCCGGGCTCAGGGCACCTTGAGGTCAATGTGACTCTAAGGCGAAGGGGCCTGCTAACGTGCACCCACGGAGGACGAGAAGGAAGAAGAGAGCTTCGCACCACATCAAATGAGTGACGTGACTGGATAACCGCACCGTGACCATAAGGAGAATCGATTTTAACCCATAAATCCGAGGTGGTGTTGGTTGTGAATTCCAACGCTTTACTGCAGTCCTTCATCGTGCCGCCTCGCTGTATGATTCTGCAGTTGTCGCAACGCTTCTTCAAGCTGGACGTCTGTATTATTCGAAGGAGTCAGGTTCTTTGCCAAAGTAGCGATGGAGTGGAGGAAAAGTGCCCAGAACTGCAGACGGCGTCGACTAATAGGGCCATGTCTACATCGTTCCATTCTTGCACCTGGCCACGGCATGGAACCCTGGGTTTAGGTGTTCCGCGTTTCCACAGCAATGGCTGTGATCGATTCCGGTTCTCAGACGAGTTTGGGCGGTGCCGAGCGAAAAAACGGACACTCACACTCCGAGATTCTTGCTTTGACCGTCATGGCCGTGTATCCACTGGCAGCTCGCCGCAGCGTCATGCCCAGATGAGCTAATGGGTCAAATCGAATGCCGTGTTACTTATGTCGCCATCATTCTACCTCGATCCAAGATCACGCGCGAGGGGTCCTGCAGGTCCAAAATGAATCAGGGAACGATGCATCGATGAACGGGGATAGAGCTGCGTCTGCACAGCGTCACGAGGGTTGTTTACGCTAGCCCCGTGCGGTACTACTACTGGTGATGTGGGAAATGACTATAAAGGTGCGGTCGCCGGCTCTGTAGATAAGACCGCCACCACGGACATGACGGCCTTGCGTCGTTCACTCATATTCCGCAGAGACTTGCCGGTGTTTCAGTCTCTGCAAAGGAAAAGATATAATACCCTTGCCGAGGTTTGTATCTGCAACACTTTCCTGGACGGTGCTCACCTACTGACGTTCGCTCGGCAGGATGTACGTTCAGACTCAACCTCCCGTATCCCAATCATCGACTTCTCTGCGTTCCGCCGCACTACAGCATCGCGTTCAGAGAAGCGCCGTGTTGCAGACGAAATCGTTAAGGGCTTCAAAGAGATTGGCTTTGTCTACTTGAGTGGGCATGGCATACCCGAAGACACAATCGGCAACGTGTTTAAGAAGGTAGCAACACTGCCAAATCATTTATAATCCCAACATAGGATTGACCGTACATTCTACAGAGCGCAGCATTCTTTGATCTACCCCAGAAAATCAAGGCAAGGGGTTGGTCTCGCCTGTGAAAAATACCACTTAGTGGAGAGTATAGGATCAGGTTGCCTGGGAGGACCCTCGTGTCAATCGGGGATATGTTAGAGTGGGCCGGGAACGCGTATCGCAATCCTCTGATGCGGCCGAGATAGCTGCACTGCGTGCCAAGGCTCCAGACATGAAAGAATCGATGGAGATTGGTCGTGATTGGGACCCCATCCGGAAGAACAAATGGCCGGCAGAAGTTGATACCCCAGGATATAGACAAACTATACTTCACTTCTTCCAGGCGAGTCACTGTTAATTCCGGGACGAGCGGCTGTGCTATATTGTCTTCAAAAGACATGCCACGTGTTGCACGTTGATGTGATGCGTTCCATTGCGTTGGGATTGGATCTCCAGGAGTCCTTTTTCGACCACAAGATTGACCAACAGTACCACAACTTGAGACTTCTCTCGTATCCTTCTGTTCCCGCCAAACTACTCTCGCAGGAGGGGCAGGCAAGAGCCGCTGCACATTCAGGTGTGCCCACAACCTGTTTTTGTTCTGGACTGATGCCAATTGGTTGCAGACTACGGGAACATGACCTTGTTATTCCAGGATTCCGTACGTGACTACAGGTGGCTTTACTGCTTCTAATTCTTTCCGGCTCCCAGGTCGGAGGATTAGAGGTCCAGAATCCACACACAGAACAATTTCAACCTGTACACCCTATCGTATGGCAGGATCTTGCGGCATCGTTCTGAAGCACTAATGGTTCCGTTTAGCCAGGAACGATCGTTGTAAATATAGGTGATTTGCTGGCCCGTTGGAGCAACGATGTACTCCGTTCGACGCTTCATCGCGTCGTGACGCCATCAGTGCAGACGAACAATGACACGGGCGGGATAATACCCTCTCGTCAATCGGTCGCCTTCTTTTGCCGCCCCAACTTCGATGTGATGGTCGAGTCCCTACCAACGTGTGTCAACGTAACCAATCCTAGCAAGTACGAGCCTATAAGAACCGAAGAATACATTGTTGGACGTCTGACTGTTACATACGACTGGCGAGTCAAGCGTCACCTTTGTGTATGTCGAAGTGGACATTGACGCGTATACTATTTAGAAATAGAGATGAACGACGACTGCATGTCTACACATGCTAGACAGATATACACAGGCCCGCTGGTCTGCAAAAACAAGTTCATGCACGATAGGTTTCTTGCTCATCTCTTTGTCGGTCCAGCCCGTTTGACAATCGCAGACCCTCGGGATGTAATTATAACATAGCTGTTTAAGACGAACGTACATTTTTCATGCTCTACTAACGCGTCCGATGTAAGGTGCTAGCTAAGGTCTGCTGTACAACAATTTGCTTAAGTTTAGTATATCATATACGGTGTCGCGCGTCGTGCTAATTCCCAGCGAAATGTGCCGCGTACGGCAGCGGATCGAGTGATCGCGCTGCCGCATGGTCAACAAAACCGGCCCATCGATCTTGATCACGCACTGACAAGAGTACCGGTGCTGGTACCACCAACCCCCCTTGCTTCCATCCGTATCCCGTCGCTGTGGTCTTCGTCCTCATCCTGCTCTGCAACTACGTCTGCAAACATTATCATGCTTGTCGCGGGACCGTGGCCAGGCGCCGACACCAAACCAAACGCCGTGTCGATGTCGCTCCCACCTCCACCTTGAAACTCGCGCGCACACAGCATCCGCAAGTTCAAGATGAAGCGCGGGACGAGCGTGATGGCAGGTACAAACTGCAAGATGTCCAGCAGCACCCACGATCCCACCGTCGGAAGGCTGACCGTGGCGTGTAGCAAATCTGTAAGCGCATACGCCACGACACTAAATGTCATAGATTTATGGACGAAAATCGTCTTTTTGCTCAGTAGAACGCAAAAAAAGGATGTAGCACAAACGCACGCAAGAAAGTAGATCATGCCTTCCCTCGCGAGAAGGTTCGTATAACGGTTTAGTTGGAATCGTTTTGTTGCTTTGTACCTTTGGAGTGATTCCCTCACAAACCGGATAGCGACAAGCAGACACATCGTTGTGCCGAGCGTCATTTGGAAAGGGTCTATAATCTCAGGCCAAATGACAGATCCATACTGCACTGCGCAAAACGAATAATCGAGAACTTGCTCGGTGGTCGCTATAGAAAATATATAGTGCCCATGATCTGAAGTTGTGTTTCACATACCTACGGGGCTGCTCTGAGTGCTGATCACAATGCAATAAACGAGATACGTGACGACTTCAATGGCATAGAATACGAGGAGGGTGCCAAGGATGAACCTGGATTGATTGTACAGTGCCCATACACGGAGGATCATCGTCACTGCACCAGATGATATGACTCGGATCGGGTGAAATTGACAAAGCCTTACAGTCCGCAGAGCTGAGAAAGACCCAGAGGGCCCAAAAACTAAAAATTGCAAGTATATTGCCTGGGAAAAACCTTGAGCAGAGCGGACTGGAAGCATCAAACAAGCGTACTCACAACTATTCGAATATAATCAACTCGTTAGTAATATGTAGAGTAGGAAGAAACACGGATACACACGTCTATTGAAAATAGACTGAGCATATACTTCGTCGCGAATGGCATTAGACATCACCTCTGCAGGACCAGGTAGAAAAGAACAGCCCACTTGCGCCACAGTCAGCTCAGAAATCTCAGCTTTCCAGTTCTGGAAACATACTAAGGGTAGGGGCTCTAGGGAACCGATCAATGGTTAAACGAGATTGAGTCGTAACGACATACGCGCACATAACGGAACACAACCCAAAATAACGAACCTGGAGGTTGGGAATGCCTGTCCTCAGCACCGCGGAGTGGAGACAGTGAGGATACGTACGCAGAAAAACGATGTAGACACTCGCGTCCAGGGCTTGCTCTGCAGCTATATCAGAATACATGATCGTTCCGAGAAAGAATCGCTGACCCAAATGTATTCAACCTACAAAATTATCAGCCGATGACGTCCCACCATGTCACGCACGCAAAGATACAATATACCTCGTCCGAGAACGTAAGGACTAGAGATGTTACGCTTCGTCAAGCGCGGGGAAACACATATGGGCATGAATTGCTCACTATAATCATATCCGATGGCGGTAAGGATTGCGACTAGGTGGAAGCATGGAATGAATGGACAGGAAGCGCTGTCGAGGGCAGGGAGCATACGAGTCACACAGTTGCTCGTCTGAATAGTTGTGATAGCCTCTTGCAGGGCGGAAGCCATGGATTAGTACGGAAAGCGGGTCAGAACAGTAAGACCTGTGAAGGGTGACGGTTGAGCGGTATTTGACGCTCCAGTGTCCAAGGTCTCTACACATATAGATCAAGCCAGCAAGGGGTCAAGATGACAGAGGTTACCACGGGGTGCCACCACATCAGAAGCTCTGCCAATGCATTTTCTGCATGGTGATTGCCTGCTGCCTAGAAGATGGAAGCAAGCTGTTTGGCAAAGAATGGCATGGGGGAAGACATACCTAGAGATACCGACCCTAATTGACCGATGTAATTGTGATGACAGCGAACTTGCACGTTCGTCAGAATCTCAGACGACAAAAAAGCGGACCTGAGCGCTGGCCGTGGGCGTTCGATCCGTCCCAAAGTTAAGTTTGATACATTACGAGGCACATTTTCAAACACGTCACAAATCAGCGGACGACGGTCACATAAACAGCCGCGCCTCCCCCAGCACGAAGGACATGGCAGAGCAGCGAGTGTTCTCATCTGTGTCTAGGATCCTCAGGGTGCTGCTAGTGTCTGCACCTGAAACAACAGATCGAGGAGGACGACCTCAATGACTTTGCTCACCGTCGTGGCCGCCCTGCATTTTGCCATCCACAGCCATTGCCAGTGAGGCAATGACCACCAATACCGCCCTTCCACGACCCCAACGCGCCCCCATCAATGGTTTTTGACATCAGGTCCGTTTTCCCCTTAGCCCTCGCTGTTCCTTTGTTGCTCGCCCTGCTTGTATTTCTTCGCCGTGCTCTAGCTTATCATTCTGTCAACAGTTCATGATCGCGACGACGTCGTGTATGAATAGAACTCGTGTTGATGTCATGTCCGTGTATCCCCGGGGGTCATGCACGGCGCTTAGCTCCGTGGCTTCCAGCAGGTCCGTCGACTCGTCAGAGTGCCTCCAGCGCTTTTTCCCTCTCCAGCAGACAGACAAAGCTGCAGTACGACAATTTACTTAAGCTTAGTATATCAGTGTACGGTGTCACGACGTCGCGCCCATTCTCAGTGAAATACGCCACGTACGGCAGCGGATCGAGCGATCGCGCTGCCGCCCGGTCAACAAAACCTGCCCATCGATCTTTATCATGCACTGACAAGAGCACCAGTGCTGGTGCTACGAACTTCCCTCGCTTCCATCCTTATCCCGTCGTCGCGGTCTTCGTCCTCGTCCTGCTCTGCATCTACGTCTGCAAACATTATCATGCTTACCACAGGACCGTATTCAGGCGTCGATGCCAAACCAAACGCCGTGTCGATGTCGCTCCCGCCTCCAACTCGAACATCGTGCGCGCACAGCATCCGTAAATTCAAGATGAAGCGTGGGACGAGCGTGATGGCGGGCACAGACTGTAAGACGTCCAGCAGCATCCACGATCCCGCCGTCGGAAGGCTAACCGTGGCGTGTAGCAAGTCGGTAAGCGCATACGCCACGACACTACATATCATCGATTTATGGATGAAAATCGTCATTTCTGCTCAGTGGAACGCAAAAAAGGGTGCAGCACGAACGCACGCAAGAAAGTAGACCACGCCCTCGCTTGCGAGAAGGTTCGTGTAACGATTTAGTTGGAATCGTTTTGTTGCTTTGTACCTTTGGAGCGATTCCCTCACAAACCGGATAGCGACCAGCAGACACATGGTCGTGCCAAGTATCATCTGGAAAGGGTCTATAATTCCAGGCCAAATGACGGAACCAAACTGCACTGTGCAAAACGAATAATCGAGAACTTGCTTGGCAGCCGCTGTAGAAAATATGTAGTGCCCATGATCTGAGGTTGTGTTTCACATACCTGCGGGACTATTCTGGGTGCTGATCACAATACAATAAACGAAATACGAGGCGACTTCAATGGCATAGAATGCAAGGAGGGTGCCAAGGATGAACCTTGATCGATTGTACAGTGCCCATACACGGAGGATCATCGTCACTGCACCAAATGATATGACTCGGATCGGGTGAGATTGACACAAAGCCTCACGGTCTGCGGAACTGAGAAAGACCCAGATAGCCCAAAATCCAAAATTTGCAAGTATATTGCCTCAGAAAACCCTTGAGCGGAGGGAGTGGAAGCGTCAAACAAGTATACTCACAACTATTTGAATACAATCAATTCGTTAGCAACATCTAGAGTAGGAGGAAACAGAGATACACACGTCTATTGAAAATAGACTGAGCATATACTTCGTCGCGAATGGCATTAGACATCACCTCTGCAGGACCGGGTAGAAAAGAACAGCCCACTTGCGCCACGGTCAGCTCAGAAATCTTGGCTCTTCAACTCTGGAGACATACTGAGGGTAGGAGCTCTAGGGAACCGATCAGTGGTCAAACGAAAATGAGTTGTAGTGACATACGCAGACATGACAGAACACAGCCCAAAATAACGAACCTGGAGGTTGGGATGTCTGTCCTTAGCACGGCGTAGCGGAGACAGCGAGGAATCGCCGAGGATACGTACGCAGAAAAATAAGGTAGACACTCGCGTCCAGGGCTTGCTCTGCAGCTATATCAGAATACATGATCGTTCCGAGAAAGAGTCGCTGACCCAAATGTATTCGACCTACAAAATCATCAGCCGATGACGTCCCACCGTATCACGCACGCAAAGATACAATATACCTCATCCGATAACGTAAGGACTAGGGATGTTACGCTTCGTCAAACACGGGAAAATACATATGGACATGAATTGCTCACTATAATCATATCCGGTGGCAGTAAGAATTACGACTAGTTAGAAACATGGAATGAACGGACAGGAAGCGCTGACGAGGGCAGGGAGCATACGAGTCACATAGTTGCTCGTCTGAATAGTTGTGATAGCCTCTTGCAGGGCGGAAGCCATGAATCTGGTATGGAAAGCAGGTCAGAACAGTAAGGCTTGTGAAGGGCGACCGGTGACGGTTGAGTGGTATTTGACGCTCCGAGGTCTCTGACTCTCTGCACATATAGGCCGCGTCGGCAAGGGGTCAAGATGACGAAGGTTACCACGGGGTGCCACCACATCAGAAGCATGGTCTGCGATTGCCAGTGCATTGCCTGCAGTGATTTCCCGCTGAGTGGAAAATAGAAGCAAGCTGCTGGGCAAAGAATAGCGTGAGGAAAGACATACCCAAAGCCACCCATACCGACCCCAATTGACCGATGTGATTGTGATGATAGCGAACTGGCACATTTATCAGAACCTCGGACGACAAGAAAGCGGACCTGAGCGCTGGCCGTGGGTGTTCGATCCGTCCCAAAGTTAAGTTTGATACATTTCGAGGCACATTTTCAAACACGTAAAACCAATGGATGACAGCCACGCCACTCCTCCATCAACACAAAGGACATGGCAGAGCAGTGAGTATTCTCATCTATGTCTAGAGTCCTCAGGGTGCTAGCAGGCTGAGTGCTACTAGTGTCTGCACCTGAAACAATAGGTCGAGGGGGAGGACGATCTCAATGACTTTGCCTACCGTCGTGACCGCCCTGCATTTTGCCACCCACAGCCACTGCCAGTGAGGTAAGGACCACCAATACCGCCCTTCTGGCACGACCCCAACACGCCCCCATCAGTGGTTTTTGACATCAGGTCCGCCCTTGAAGCTAAATCTTTGTCCAAGGATTTTCCCCTTAGCACTCATTGTTTTTTTGTTGCTCGCCCTGCCCGTATTTCTTCGCCATGCTCTAGCTTATCATTCTGTCAACAGTTCATGATCGCGACGACGTCGTGTATGAACAGAACTCGTGTTGATGTCATGTCCATGTGTCCCCAGGGATCATGCACGGCGCTTAGCTCAGTGGCTTCCAGCGACAGCGGGTCCATCGACTCGTCAGAGTGCCTCTAGTGCTTTTTCCCTCTCCAGCAGACAGACAAAGCATGCATGCCCACACTCAAGTTGGCTTGGCCGTTTTCCAACCCCATCTTTCACTCTGATATTATCTAAGGTGCTGGCTAAGATCTGCAGTACAGCAACGGTTCGAGTGATCGCGCTGCTGCCCGGTTAACAAAACCTACCCATCGATCTTGAATCTTGATCATGTACCGACACAAGCACCGGTGCTGGTGCTGCGAACCCCCCTCGCTTCCACCCTTATCTCGTCGCCGCGGTCTTCGTCCTCATCCTGCTCTGCATCTGCGTCTGCAAACATTATCATGCTTGCCGCGGGACCGTGGCTGGGCGTCGATGCCAAACCGAACGCCGTGTCGAGGTCACCTCTACCTCCACCTTGAATATCGCGCGCATACAGCATCCGCAAGTTCAAGATGAAGCGCGGGACAAGCGTGATGGCAGGTACAGACTGCAAGACGTCCAGCAGCACCCATGATCCCACCGTCGGAAGGTTGACCGTGGCGTGTAGCAAATCTGTAAGCGCATATGCCACGATACTAAATGTCATCAAATTATGAATGAAAATCGTCGTTTTGATTCAGTGGAACACAAAACAAGGATGTGGTACCAACGCACGCAAGAAAGTAAACCATGCCTTCCCTCGCGAGAAGGTTCGTATAACGATTTAGTTGGAATTGTTTTGTTGCTTTGTACCTTTGGAGCGATTCCCTCACAAACCGAATGGCGACCAGCAGACACATGGTTGTGCCGAGCGTCATTTGGAAAGGGTCTATAACTTCAGGCCAAATGGCGGAACTATACTGCGCTGCGCAAAATGAATAATCGAGAACTTGCTCGGTAATCGCTATAGAAGATATTTAGTGCCCATAATCTGAAGTTACGTCTTACATACCTGCAGGACTATTCTGAGTGCTGACCACAATACAATAAACGAGGTACGTGACGACTTCGATGGCATAGAACGCGAGGAGGGTGCCAAGGATGAACCTTGACCGATTGTACAGTGCCCATACACGGAGGATCATCGTCACTGCACCAGATGATATGACTCGGATCGGGTGAAATTGACACAAAGCCTTACAGTCCGCAGAGCTGAGAAAGACCCAGATGGCCCAATAACCAAAAATTGCAAGTATATTGCCTTGGAAAAACCTTGAGGGGAGTGGGCCTGGAAGCGTCAAACAAGTGTACTCACAACTATTCGAATATAATCAATTCGTTAGCAACATCTAGAGTAGGAGGAAATAGAGATACACACGTCTATTAAAAATAGGCTGAGCATATACTTCGTCGTGAATGGCATAGGACATCACCTTTGCAGGACCGGGCAGAAAAGAACAGCCCACTTGCGTCATGGTCAGCTCAGAAATCTCAGCTTTCCAGTTCTGGAAACATACTGAGGGTAGGAGCTCTAGGGAACTGATCAATAGTCAAACGAGATGGGTCGTAGTAGCACACGCGCACATGACAGAACACAACCCAAAATAACGAACCTAGAGGTCGGGAATGCCTGTCCTTAGCACGGCGTAGCGGAGACAGTAAGGATACGTACGCAGAAAAATAAGGCAGACACTCGCGTCCAGGGCTTGCGCTGCAGCTATATCAGAATACATGATCGTTCCAAGAAAGTGCTGCTGACCCAAATGTATTCAACCTACAAAATTATCAGCCGATGACGTCCCACCATATCGCGCACGCAAAGATACAATATACCTCGTCCGAGAACGTAAGGACTAGGGATGTTACGCTTCGTCAAACGCAGGGAAATACACATGGGCATAAATTGCTTACTATAATCATATCCGATGGCGGTAAGGATTGCGACTAGTTAGAAGCATGGAATGAATGGACAGGAAGCGCTGACGAAGGCAGGGAGCATACGAGTCACACAGTTACTCGTTCGAATAGTTGCGACAGCCTCTTGCAGGGCGGAAGCCATGAATGTGGTATGGAAAGCAGGTCAGAACAGCGAGACTTGTGAAGGGTGACGGTTGAATGGTATTTGACGCTCCAAGGTCTCTGCACATATAGACCGTGCCGGTAAGGAGTCAAGATGACGGACCACGGGGTGCTGGCACCACATCAGAAGCATGATCGGCCAATGCATTGCCTGCACAGTGATTTCCTGCCGACAGGAAAATAGAGGCAAGCTGTTTGGCAATGAGTGACATGAGGGAAGACACACCCACGGATACCGACCCCAATTGGCAGATGTACATAGCTGTGATGACAGCGAACCTGCCCGTTTATCAGAACCTCGGACGACAAGAAAGTGGACCTGGGCGCTGGTTCGTGGGTGTTCGACCCATCACAAAGTTAAGTTTGATACATTAGTACGAGGCGTATTTTCAAACACGTAAAATCGGTGGACGGCCACCACATACAGCAAGCAGCCACCCGCCGAGTCCGAGTCCCTTGGCACGAAGGACATGGCAGAGCAGCGAGTGTTCTCACCTGCGTCTAGAATCCTCAAATGCTATTGCTATTGTCTGCACCTGGAGCAGCGGGTCGAGACTCGAGGGGGACGGTTTCAACGACTTTGCCCAACGTCGTGACCGCCCTGCATCATTGTCGTCCGCGGCCATGGCCAGTGAGGCAATATGACCACCAGCACCGCCCTTCCACGGCTCCAACACGCCCTCATCAGTGATTTTTGACATCAGGTCCACCCTTGAAACCGAATCATTGCCCAAGATCCGTTTTCCCCTCAGCCCTTGCTGTTCTCTTGTTGCTCGCCCTGCTTGTATTTCTTCACCGTGCTCTAGCTTATCGTTCTGTCAGCCGTCCTCGATCGCGACAGCGCCGTGGATGAATAGAAGTTATAGAACCCGTGTCAATATCATGTTCGTATACCCCCGGAGATCAATCGATCATGTCCTGCGCGGCGCACGCTCAAAGTTCACTTGGGTGAAAGCATGTTAGTAGGTATGGAGTCCGTATTTGAACAGCATCGTGCCTGCTGGAAGTTTGGCGTGTGCAGATGACAGGATGATAGCCGCATAGCTCACCAGCAGAAGTCCCGTCCAAACCTCGGCGCTTAGTTGCGAGGCTTCCAGCAATGGGTCCATCGGCTCGTCAGAGTGCGCCCGGCGCCTCTTCTCTCCCCAGCAGACAAAAGTATGCGCGCCCACACTCGAGTTGGCTCGGCCGTTTTCCAAATCCATCTTTCACTATGACATTACGCAAACGGGGGACAATGGAAAATCCAAGGGAAGATTGATGAGGTATACAGGGACCAAATCCGACCACCACCGTCATCGTCACACGCTGCTACCGGCACCATGGACGTCCCTCATTTCTATCCGTACCTCTTCGCCTTGCTCCAGTGTCCATTCACCTTGTCCAGGATCCGTGAATGTAATCACGCTCGCATCCGCGCTACCGCGATTCGTGGCCGCTGATGTTGTAAAGCCGAACGCCGTGTCGATGTCACCTTCTCGTCTTCTGCGAAGATCGCGTGCATACAGTTTACGCAGACTCAGAATGAACCGCGGAACCATGGCGATCGCCGGTAAATATTGCAAGATGTAGAACAGCGTTACTGGCCATCCCGCTGTGAGCGTGCGCTCTTTTGTAGTGGCCACCATATCAATGATGCCATACGACAGAGTGCTTGTTTGAGGTGAATCGTCATTAGCTTGGTAAGGTGGAGGGAGGAATACGCAAGGGAGGACGAGATGTGGTACATACGCAAGAAAGTAGACCATTTCTTCCCTCACGAGAAGGACCACGTAATGGCTTAGTTGTAGCCGCTTCATCGCTTTGTACATTTGAAGTGACTTCTTGGCGAATTTAATAGCCACCAGCAGACACATCAATGCGCCGAGAGTGAGCTGGATGGCATCCAAAACTTCGGTGGAAACTCGCTGTTGCAGGCCGCAAAACGAAAAATTGGCCATGTGGGTGATAATCACTATACGAGAGACGATAGTAATAAATATGCTGTTATACGGTTTGTACGACACAGAGCTGCGTTTGACATACCGATCGAAAGATGGTGGGCGCTGAACATGACACACCAAACCAGATATGCAATGATTTCGAGAGCGTACAACGTGAAGAGGGCGCAGAGGATGAACTTTGACCGATTGTATAGTACCCATACCCGAAGGATCATCACAACTGTCTTTGTCAGTGTAACCCATCTGTCCGAATGAACGCGAAATCTTACAATCGGCAGCACCAAAGAAAATAAAAGTAGCCCAAGCGATTAAAAGATACAACACGAGACCTTGCGATGAACCTAATTAATATGGATCCGGGAGCACTGAATATCACTTACAGCTATTTTGACCGCGATTGTGCAGGAATTTCGTAAATCAGGCGCGACCTGGGGTATAGACACGTACGGCTGTTATTGGTTAAGGCACTTTTCAGCATCTTTATTCATCATCTGTGAGACGGGAAACCACCTTTTCAGGGCCAGAAATAAAAGCACCTAACCCTTTTAGTGGCCAAAGTCAGCAATACAAACTTGAAACTTCAAGTTTCGCACACACACAAGCTGAGAACTCTAGAAAACCAATTAGAAGTCTTGTAACATGTATTGCAAACGTGTAGGCATACACTTTCAGGCCCAGACCGCAATAACGTATCTAGAAATTGGCATCAACAAGCCACGAAACAGGATCGTGGAGACGGTCACGATGCGCACAACAACAAATAATGTAGATACCCATGTCCAGGGTTCATTCTGCTGCCACGTCAGCATAAAGTGATTGCAGTGATTGCGTACTGACCCAAATATATTCTATCTAGAAAGATCGACATTATCAGAGGATGAAACCTGTATACCGTTAATGGATACGAGCCATACTTCATCAGAAAATGTGAGGACTGGCAATCATGGTGTCGAACTTTGTCAAAGGTGAAGAAATAAGATGGAGACAAATCGCCTACTGTAATCATATCCGACAGCAGTGAGAGTTACAACTAGGACAAGAGTGAGATTGGTTGATGGGACATGTCACACAATGGACCTACGAGCCACGTAGTCATTCCTCGGAATGGCTTCAAGAGCGAGCTGCAGTGTTGAAGCCATGAACTTGGCTTTGCTGAGACACCGCAACGCACACAAGATGAATGGGGATAATTCACATTTGATGCCTGAAATGCAGAATATATATAACCAGCACCGGTAAGGAATATGGTGATGTATTGACCGTGCTAGACCACTTCAGGAATTTGGTCGGGCCCTGCGTCGTCCATAGACGGGTTCCGTGAGACTTAGATAAGAGCAGGCAAATCTACCCAAAGGTAGAGGGCCACGATGCACTTGATGCAATACCCGTGAATATGGTATCATTGTATCATTTATAGTCAGGCACTCGTCAAAAGCCTGGAAAAAAAAAACTCGAATTCAGGAGCTATCATAGTTCCGTTATAACAGTGAGCCTTACGTCGACTCTGGGATCCGAACGAAATGGCCATTCCTAAGATTTCACAACTTTTAAGGTGTTGTGTGAAACAGATGCCTCGCACGTTACGTCAGTCAAAGTCATGAACAGCGGGATTGCGGCGGCGCGCCAAGGACGGCAAACGTGAGAGGGAAATAATCAAGAAACGGAGATGAAGAAACCGCTGCGGAGGTAGAGCAGCTAGTCCGGTGACCGGCCCGTCTATGGGGTCACGCGCGTGGACAGTCTGGCTACCCGGATTCTCACGGACACATGGCTGTTACTCCCAATTTTGGCCAAAAGAAAATGTAAAAGTATTGTACAAAATAATCCAAGTATTATATAATATGATTAATACTGCATGTGATCTAGTTGGGCTTGCTGAGCCTGGTCCGCCTCACCACGAGTATCACAAATTTCTTATAAGCCTCTTATAAGTACCTTATAGACTGAGCATTTTGCAAAATTTGAATATTTGAATATATTCCAATATAAAGGTAGGTCGATCGACGCA
>JBBPTT010000044.1:0-68348 GCA_038094175.1 Boletellus aff. lepidospora
ACTTTTCGAGGGGAAATCTCGGACATGTAAAGGATGATGATGGCGGAAACGAAGCCGACACCAAAGCCGGCGACAAGACGGCCGGCAACGATGAGGCCGAGACCGCGATAGGACGCCACCTGGAGAATGCAGCCGATGATGTAGATGAAACAGCCTGCGATGATGGTCGGTCGGCGACCGTACCAGTCGGCGAGGTCGCCAGCGATCAGCGCGCCTGTGTAGGGCCAATGCGGGGTGAGCCAAGCTATAAAAGGAGGAAAGGTTGGGCCTGACCAAAGAAGGTGCCCGCCGAGAGAATGGAGGTGATGAGCGAGTTGTGGGAACTCGACAGCGCGGACTGGCCAGCACCTTCGACGAGCTGGATGAAGATGCGCGAGCCGGTGACACCATTGATGTACCCAGAGTCATAACCGCTGTGTGGGGGAAATGAGGAAGGACGGGGGTGAACCAGGGAGAGACTCACAAGAAGATTCCACCAAAGGCGGCAAAGGCGCAGAGCAGGTAGGCCTTGAGAGTGACGGGTGCCTCGATGCGGGAGACGTCTGGGGGACCGTCGCCGGGCATGGCAAGAGGAGGAGGAGGAGGAGAGCAGAGCGAGCGCGGGAAGAGAGGATGCGCGAGGCTTTAAGTGATTTCCAGGCGGGGTATGGCATCCAAACGGCATCCGATCGGACTGTCATGTCCGCATGGTCCCCCCATCAGGCACGTGCATCTCCGTCGCCGGGCTCGGCTGCCCCGGACGTCGGCAGACGACGCGCCCCGCATCCCCGTCGTGACGCCAGTGCCAGCTGGTGCCCGTGGTCATGTGCGTGCGGGTCCAGATGGAGCCACGTGATCAGGCACACGGCGGCCATCAAGACGCGTCGCCCACTCCATCGCCGGAGTGCTCTGGAACCAGAAGGGTGCTCGAATGCGGTGTCACTCACGTAAAACCCGTGCAATGGATGCCCGCTTTGTCGTCCTCTCGTCCGATGCGCACCTGCACAAGGGCTGTCCCCAGAGGCCTCGACAGCCGGGACACAAAAAAAACATCCGTGCCGGATCCACGCTGGGGGAGCACATGTTTCGCGCAGCACGTTGGGTGGCTTCGTCTGACGGCTCGGCGTTCGCGGAGAAGCATCACGTTTGATGGCCCAGTGGTCGATGATCCGGGTCTCGAAACAGCCCACAGCACCGCGACAAGAAAAGGAGACGACTCGCACTCGGTCGGAGTTTGGAATTTGAGATCCTGGCGTGTTTGGTGTGCTGTCGTCGTGCGCATGATTCTCGTCGGACCCAACGCGCTCGCGAACACGTCAAGGCGCGCTCCGCCCCTGTCGACACGACCCCGACGCTCTGTCAGCTCGACATCCTCGCAGTGGCGGCCCAACTACAACATCCCTCGGTCTCACACAAACCTTGGCGGGTCGTGTGCTCCGCCATGGCTTCTGGCTGCACAGACGCCCGCCGAACGCCCTCGGGAGCGCGCGCGACGAACGAGAAGCTCGTCGGACGCGCGCCGGGCTCGGTTCGTGTGTGTGCGTGTGTGGGCTCGAGTGCCGCATCGTCGGGACGGGTGGCGCCCGTGGTTGCCAAGGGGTTGCTACAGTTTCGGGGAAACGTCTTGCGGTCTTTGCAGTGTCCGCAAAAGGCTTGGCCCCGGGCGCTAAACCGTAGCCACGTTCGCGGGGACAACCCTCGCCATGACCTCGGACGCTCGCTTCCCCTCCACTCTGGGCCGAAAATTAGTCTATGTGCATAGATCGTTTCAAAGATTACAGGCAGGCGCTATCATTATACCCGTGACAATTCGTTTCGAAAAAAAAAAAAAAAGGTAGCCATCGTCTAATGCGCACGTCTCTTCATTCCGTCTCGTCCATCTTGGAATCCGCCTTCCTCCTCCTTGCCCCAAACAACTTCGAAAAGACGCCGTGCACGCGTGACGTCAAGCGCCCGACGACGGCCCTGCTCCTCCCGTACGACCGAATGCGGAACAGATACGTGAACGTGTACATGGCACAGATCTGCGCGAGTTCGTCAGCGACACCTCCCCGCAGAAAGCAACCAGACGCACGTTGAACGCGATGAACGCACAAAACAGGCCCACGTTCCGCCACCGGTGCGCGTACTGAATGTTGAACGTCCGGGACAGCCACGCGTCCGCCGTGCTGTCCGCGCAGTACAGACAGTCCGCGCCCGCGCTCGGGTTCTGGACGTAGCCCCCCGCGGCCCCGACGAACGGGTCCAGGTAGGACGCGCACGTGTACCCCGAGGGCGGCTGGATCACCGCAAACTCCTTGGGCGCGCACTGGATCGCCTGTCCAGAAAGAACTGCCGCACTGCGCGTCAGAAACAACGACCCGTGTTCAGCGCTCGCACGATCGCTCACTTTGAGACACCAATCCCTCGATGAGATACGTGTAGGGCGACAGTCTGTACATCCACTGCCACCACCCGAGTTGCGAAAACGGTTGAACGACGCCGTCAAAGGTCAGCACGAACGAGAAGAGGAAGCTGAACAGGATCCCTGCAATCTCCGCCGTGGGGCTCATCGACGCGACCGCCTGCCCGATCGTGGTGTAGTACATCGGAAAGAGAATCCCGACGAGCAGGTAGGTGTATCCTCCCCTGTCCGACGGAAACCCGACCGTCCAGTACCAGCAAAAGAAGAAGAGCGTCGATCCCAGCATGTTCCACGGCACTTCCGCCAGGATCTGAGACGTCACCAGCGCCGGCCACGAATAGATTCTGCTCGAACGTTCCCGGATCTCGTACACGCTCCGGATGCGCAGAAACACGACCTGCAGTTGGTTGGCGAGCGGTACGCTCAGAATCAGCGCCATAAACACCGCCTGGTAGGCGCATCCCGTGTCAGCGTGACAGGCCAATGACATCACAGTCGCTTACGCACAAACACTTTGTTCTGCGTGCCCTCGAGCGAGTTGTTGCGCTGGAAGAAGGTGAACCCGATGAACAGACCGCCGACGACGTTCAGCGTCAACTTCGCCATCAGGTAGGTGGGCGTCCGCCAATAGTGTATCATATTGCGCGTCAGGAGCTTCCATACTTGATAAACCCAGGGCGTCGCGAACCCGGAGCCGATGGTCGCAGCCACGGGGGGTGCGTTCTGTCCTTGAGCAACGATGGCATCGATTTCGTCGTCAACCTGCGTCGCCTCGGGAGATTTGGTCCAGATCTCGTGCCAATCTTCCTTGCTCGTCGCTGTCGCCCCAGCACCAATCACGTCGAGAATGAATTCGGCCCTATTTTTAAGAACAAAAAGGATGACGACGTGGTCCCACCAGAATAAACAAACGTACGGGTTTTCCTCGGGTCCACATTGACGCGATCCGTTCCCCTCGAAATAGCGGATGAGGGTCGCGGCTCTGGGCCCAACGTCACCAAAATAGACCGTCTCGCCACCTTTTCGCAGCAAGAGCAGTCGGTCAAAGACCTGGAAAAGCTCGGCAGAGGGCTGGATCGTCCCGCGTCAGTACGTGAAATCCGCCCCGAAACCATGGCCACCGACCTGATGGATCCTAAGCGAGAGATTCCATCAGCGAGCTGTGCGCGCACCAGCAAGCGAAAAGAACATACGTGCAAAGAATCGCCTGTCCACTGTCGGCCAGATCCCGCAGGAACGAAACGATCGCCCACGCGCTCTGCGAGTCTAATCCAGAGGTAGGTTCGTCCAAGAACAACAGCAGCTTGGGCTGGAAAGCAGTTCACGACCAATCGACCAGACCTTGGAGACGACGTGCGCACCTTGGCAGCCAGTTCCACCCCGATTGTCGTTCTCTTCTTCATCTCCACGCCGAGCGACCCGACTATCGCGTCTCTATAGGCGGCCAAGCCACACATCTTCAGACACTTGTCCACGCTGCAGAACGACCCCATGACGTTGGCATGACGACACGAGACCCAAAGAAATGCTTACTAGGCTTCCTTCTCAGCCGTCGGAACGCTCAGCGGTTGCCTGAGGTTTGCCGAGAACAACAAAGCCTCCCTGACCGTCATCGTCGCAAGGTGCGTGTCGGTTTGTTGGCAGTAACCACTGATCAGAGCTCGCTCAGCATGCAACAACCCCGGGACGAGCAAGCAACCCACGTCTGAGACTGGAAATCAGGCGGCAAAGCATGTCCATTCACGAGGCGAGTGCCCGAAACGACACCGGTCTCGGTGCGCTCCGCGAGCACGTTCAAGAGCGTCGTCTTCAAAGGGACGTCAGCCTCGATCAACTGCAGGTCGTAAGCACGCACCTTGCCGGCCCCGGACTCGCCCATGAGCGCCGTAAGCTTTCCGGGAGCGACATAACCAGAGACGTCGTTGAGAAGTCGTCGGCCCGCGACCTCGTATTCCATGTGTTGCCAGGTAAACGTGTTCTTCATCCCAGACTCGCGCTTCAGCGCTTCCTGCACATTCTCCTTGTTTTCTCGCAGTGCGTCTGACTCGGAGGTTGCAGAACTCGGAATTTTCGGCTTCTCTTCGTCTTGGGAGTTCGGGGCGTCCTGGACGGTAGAAGCACTCTGGCTTTGCTTGAACAGCACGACGGACGTCATCCCGGCCAGACCCGTATTGATCTCGGTAAAGACGAGGAGAAGGATCATGAAGAATATAGCAAACGCGAGTATAATCCCAAAGTTCTGAAACGACGCGAGGTTAGCTGGAAAACAGGGCAAAACTATGACCTACCCTCCACAGGTGACTATAGGAATACCCATAGGAGAGAGACACGAAGCGGTTTCCGTCGACGTACGGGTTCCCGGTTTGCGAGCCGACCGTCGTACATGCTTTGTTGCTGTCAGGGAACGAGGCATACCCCGGGCCACTTGGAACGAGCGTCCCACAAAGCCCGTTGATCGTGTGAAACTCGTTCACTATGAGGGATTCAAACGAGTATCTGAGCGGCTGGCACTCTCCATGAGCTTGTATGCGTTCAAGAGAGGTAAATGACTTGCATTGATATAGGTAATCCATCGTAGAGCACCGATCATGGACGGCTGCGGTATAATGTAACCAGCTAATCGGAGAGTATGAGGATGTAACCTCAAGTCTGCGAGCGGTAAGATACTCACTATACAAGGATACCACCAATATCAGAATGCCAGCGAAAGCTTGCGCTGGTGCCTCCGACTTGAACGCCGCCGCTAGACTACGAAACAAGGCTTTCCCAAAGAGTACGGTGACAAACTCAAACAGGAAGAATATGCTATGACGGGTCGTACATGAGCGAGGGCGCAAAGGAGGAGGCGTTCACGTACAAAAATTGACCGGCAGTGCGTTGGAGTCCAACCAGAAAGTATAGGACGATGCTGTACAGCAAGAGGGTTATGAACGTCATCGGCACGTCGACCAGAGTGAGCGCAATCGCCTCCACGAATGGGTGATACATAGCTGCCTCGTGGTGACGCCGGATGATCGGCCTCAGGGAAAAGAGGGAAGGTATCTCTGACATCGAAAGGAGGGTGGGGAGGAATATGGCACTACAGGCACCGTTAGACGAGGAGGAGGCTGACGAATAGCGACTGACAAGAATAGGATCCCACCACGAGAGAAAAACGCCGTGGTCTCTGTCGAAAGTTGGAGAAAGGTCGTCCCCAAAATGATGGCTTGGACGATGAATACGCTAGAGTTTCATTGGTAAGGAATTTCAAAGCAGCACAAGATCCTCACCAAGTATTTATCACTAGCAGTGGAACAGCGCCAGCTTGTATCCGAACTCTTCTACCCATCACGCTTCGAATTTGCATAGGGATGGATATCGTATATGGGCTCTTCTTCTGCACGTGTCTCGCGTGCTCGGCGGTGGCACTTTCATGATACGCAGAAATGAGACTATCCTTCCCCACGTATTGCTGTCGAAAATCAGCCATGTCTTGCAGATTCCCCCGCATGATCGACGATTTGCGGTAGTATTGCTCGAACTCTTCTGCCGTTGAGGGAACCCCGCGTATGCCATCTCGAACCCGGCGCCCGTTTGGATCAGTTACGGCAACTAGAAAGTCAGATGTCGTTTGCCGATTGGCTGGCTCGTATCCCATGTCGATAAAGTACTGCCGCGCCTCGTTTGCGGGACCAAAGTAGACCATTCGGCCTTCGTAGATCAAACAAACCTTGTCAAACATGTCGTAGAGCGACTCTCCTGCCTGATAAATCGACACGATAGTGGCCACCCTGACAATGTTGGTCGCGATCCGTAGAGCATGCACAAATTCAACGGCGGTGGACGCATCCAGGCCTCGCGTTGAGCTAGATGGTAGCATATGAACACCGCGAGCATCGAAAAAAAAAAGTAGCGGGACGTACTTGTCCCAGCAGGCCAACAGGTTTCTCATTGCCAACATTTCACTAATGGACACCCTTTTTTTCTCCCCGCCGGAGACCCCTCGCAATGCGGCATCCCCAACCGGCGTGTTTTTTACGTGTTGCAGGCCGAACAACGTCATTAGGACATTCGTGATGTGTGCCTGAAACCCCCCGCGTGACATTCCTTGCACACGCGCATGAGGAACACGCGTCTTTGCGGCGAAACCGACTGTCTGGTTGACGGTGAGTGTCGGAAAGTGTACGTCGTCTTCGGGACAGTATTGTACATCGCCACGGTAGTGAAGGCGAATGTCCTCTGGCGAGAAAGAGTTGTAGTAGACATCCCCTTCAACGGCATGGAATTCATCGCGTCGATTCGCTAGCACTTTGAGGAAGGTGGAGCACCCCGACCCTGGACGTCCAAGAACAACTGATCATACCGTCAGCCTCGGCTGAGATCGACTCATATATTGGGCACATACGAAGCATCTCGCCAGGGCGAACAACGCCCTGAAAACCATTTATGATATCGCGGATGTGGGGATGTCGGAGGTTTTGGATGGCATGTACAACATTCATGGGATTGAGAAGCGAACCAAGGGTAGGTTGGAATGACGACGAAGCGCCTTTCCCGACTACACGGAGTTGATCGAACAGGACTCCAAGCTCGCGCGACTTGATGTCGGCCTCATGACGCCTGCAACCCGAAATCGACCGTTAGCACGAGACGGAAAGGTGGAATTTTTTCCGCGCCTTTTGATAACGTCCCGTAAAACTTCCTCAAAGTCAAACGCCTCGCCGGCGACCTCCGCTATTGGAGGTCCCGCGGGGATCGCGACTTGTGTTCCCTCGCTCGGCGCCGTAGACATCCTGCTCAATGTGTGTCGTAGCGCCCCGACTCCTCGCGGATCGAAATAGTCCACGTCGACATGAGAGGCACGGGACACTGCACGAGGTCGGTTGTGTCCTTGGCCTTGCTGAGACTCCTTCTCCCCCACCCGACCGGTGGTGGTGGGAAGGTCCGCCGGGGAAAGTAACGCATGGCGACGCTCGGTGCTTCCAAAGCCTTGCAGCGTCGTCTCGACAGAGGCAGGCAGGACTCGACCGCCGTCCTGGGGTTCGTCGTCTTGGAGCATGGTGGATGAGAAATCACCAGTTGGTGTGAGGTCAGATATAAAACATATAAATGCATGTGAATAGGAGACGATCAACTGACTAACGAACGGCCATGGCGCGGGCCGGTTTGAGCCTAAAGGCGACAGGCGAATTATTGGTCAAAGGTCGACCCACATCCAAATCCCGCTGTCACGGAGAATGATTCATTGACTGACTTGCGGTGCCACCGAGACTCGTCATCGGCGGCGGACATTGGCCCGTGTTTGAAACTCCGTGGCCGGCCTGTCGCGTAGCGAGGCGCACAGCGGGTGCTCGATTCCTGAAACTTCGCATAGCTGACCCTGCGGGCTGTCAACTGAAGCTCGGATTTGTGTACAAGATTTGTCAAGTGCCGCGCGATTTGAAGGCCCGCTATCGACAGCCCCTCGCAGCTTGCCAAGCCTGCCCGGCGTCTCAGCCTGCCGGCATTGGCCGGGCAAACACATGAAGATTCTGTCTTCGTTGAAAATACCGTCAAGAAAGCGGCATCGCCAAGCATGTTCCATTGGACAGCCGTGTCCATTCAGATGGAGCACTTACCAAGTTGAAACGGTCAGCCTACACGTTCCAAGAAAGTGAATGATAATATTTGTGAGCCTACGGTACGATCGAGTGCATGTCATTGCCGCTGGAACAAAAGAACGACGCAGATAAAACGCCTTCGCTGACGAGCAGAGGTAGCCAATTACAGGAAAGCTGAAAGGGTAGATCAACGGTTGCCCGCACAGGATGCAAGATTGTCGCGTGCCTGAATCGTTCTCTACATTATAATGGCAAGGTCGGCCAAAACAGAACTTTAAGTTGCGCAACGAAATCTGGCGCTTCGTGGCACTCCCGAATCCCTTGAGTGTTCGCCAAGTCCGTCTCTAATAGATTCGGCACGATTCAGTCAAAAACAGACTGCATCACACGCTGCTCACTCCAAGACTCATCAACGAGTGCTCGTTCGGGGAATGCACATCGCCGGCACCAAGACGATTCGTGCAGTCTATTCCGCCACCCTGTGACAGTTGCAATATTGTTTCGGAGGAAAACCTCTGAAAAAACCGGGCTCAGGACGAGGGAGGACTAGATTCAAGCACTCACGGGAGTGAAGCTGTGAAAAGACTGAGGTGACGTGTTGTGAGGAGATACCGAGTCAACGTGGCTGCTGGTACACTCCTCATCCTGATTGGTTATCGCTGCCTATCAGCTCTCTCGTGGAAGAACTTGGAGGAGTCACGTACCTCGCGAGCGTACAGATAGCTCGACGATGCGCCGTAAGGATGGTAGATCACCATGATGTGCAGCACATCGGGCGCAGAAGGAGAGAAGCGAATGCGATCTTGAAACTTGAAAGCTTCAAGGTTACGTGAATTCCCGGAACGCTCTCTCCCGTTGGTCGGTGGGTTGTCCAGGCCCGAGCTCGAAGCCAGTGGCACAGTCGGAGGGCTGCAGGAGTCGAGTGGAAAAGTGCAAGCGTCGAGGGAATGACGGACGTAGGTGAGAAGACGAGTGTTGGCAGGACCGCTGATGCGGTGGCCGCAGCATCAAGGATGTTTTCATATCAAGTTGGCAGTGGATGTAGGCACATTTAAAAATGCTCGGTTTTTCCGGGGACGCGCTGGCAACTACCGTACTTAGCCGACGCTGCCCAAACACGTCTGCGTGCCTACAACACCACTCATCATGCCAGGATATACAAGGGGCGGCTGTTGCGTTCAAACGGCCTTGTCCACCAAGCGTACGTATGCGGCCTACGTGGTATGAACACGTTGGCAAGCCCTTGGGTGGTGGCATCACAGGCCATGCGGATGATACTCGGAGTCTGCGCCCGGGACTCAGGTGAGGAGAAATAGTGCACCCGGGCGGCGTTTAATCAAAAAAGGGCCCTCCAGGTAGGTCTCCCATATGATGCAACGGTGCTGTCATGCCAGTTGGTACTCACCTCCACCGTACAGCAAGGCCAGTAGGACCGTGATACAACCGTCCTCGTAACGTGAATTCACTAACGACACCTCCTTTCCCCATGGCTATAGTCTCTGCATGCATACGTCTGCGTTCCCAACTTCTTGGCGCGTCCTGAGCGCGCATTTTGTTTGGCCGTGTCACTGTTGATCCATTCACGTCTCAAGGCACTTGCTGGTGTTGCAGACGGCGATTGGTCGACCCGGCTATCTCTCCAACCCAAAAGCGTGGGACTGCTGAACGAGGGTGGTTTGCATATCAGAGCGCATGAGCGCGTACCTCGGTGTCTGTCTTTTTCTCGCCCCGACTGCGTGACGCTCCAGAAACGCCTCTAGCCACTATGTCGCTTTCGATTGCCAAAGCAGAACTCATCGGTGTTTTCTTGGAGTCGCTCTTGTATGGTATGCCGTGCCATAGCCGGTATTCCCTTCATCACTAAACGACGTTCAGGTGCATACTTCTTGATCTTCACAAAGTGCATGCAAGTGCTCCGACGAAGACAAGCTCGACCAAATGACTACCTCCTTGGGACTGCCGTCTCGTTGTTCCTCCTTATCACTGTGGTAAGTGAGTTGCATATTCACGAGTCTCACCTCCATGGCTCCCGTTTATACCTGAAGCACCTGGTGATTGACATCATCCGTAACATGGACGCGTTCACATCAAACATGGGTGCATCAAACTATCCTATCAGATACTATGAAACGTACAACACTCGCAAGAACATCATGAAGAGTACGGTATACGTAGCAGCGACGATCATATCGGACGCGTTCATTGTAAGTCTAGGAATTGCTATTAAGCACAATACTCAGGAGTGTTATGTAGGTGTATCGTTCCTTCATCGTATGGGGTCGAAGCTACTTGGTTGCTGTCATTCCTTTTTTGCTGTTTTTAGCCGATATTGGCAAGTAGCATTTTCGTTCGTTCAGGGAGATCACTCTAATTTGGGAGCGATCGCAGCGATCGGTGTGCTCTGGGTATACACGCTTAGTCTTACTACCCCAGGGGAGAACGTGTATAAAGATGCGCTCTCCGTGCGCGTCAAAGTATTTTATTCGGTCACCCTTGGTATGAACGTCACATGTACTTGTGGGTCCCGCTCTCACTTCATCTGTTTCTAACTTCACTGTCCTTAAACTACCCGATAGGTCTGATCGCTTTCAGGGTTTGGAAGATTCAGAAGGTCATTGCGCCATTTGTAAACAGGAGGCAAGATGAATTGTCTCGTTTGGTACCAATCATCATCGAGTCTGGCAAGTTTGAATGCATTGTGGTATAGATTTATTTTTTAAATCACAATGCTGTCACTACCATACAGGCTCCATCTACTCGGCGATTCTCGTGGTGATGATCATCACCTTTACCGACGGTTCTTCGGCCATGTTTATTTTCCTCAACTCCGTGAGTCACACCATGCTCTTCTTGTGATGGTCCGAACTTTTCTTCTCTTTTTACAGCTGTGTCCGGTCATTGTAAGCTCGTTTGAAATCACGGTGTAGATAATTGCTAAACGAGAGGATGGTCTCTTCTTCTTCCCTCGTGCGCGTAGGGTATTGTGGTAAGTCACGCCTTTTACGAATCTTCCGTCTACGGCCACACCTCACCATCCCACCGAATCGTCGGTTCTTTTCGCACTTTCTTTATCCTGTACTTGATGCACGCTAGTTTTCTTCTGTGATCGTCCGAGTCGGTTTGGGTCTCTCGCACGGAGACAGCCACAATACGGGGTCCATCTCAGAAGGTGGCAGCCAGTCGCGGCGGGCTATTCGCCCAAACCGGACGCAGACGACGTCGTCTGAACAACAGATGAGACCGTTTCCCCGGGGGAGCATCCAAGTTGCTCTGTCGCAGACGGTGCACACGCACGTCGACACATTTCAAGGCGAGGTGGACACTGATATGGCAAGCGACGGCATCAAGGCCGAGCCGGATTTTCATGTGGTCTGAGGCTTCCTTTTTTTTTCTTGTTTCCGGTGCGTTTCCGGGTCTGGTTGGATCATCTTCTCGTCAGTGTCACTCAATTCTTTTGAACGAGCTAAGGGGTCGATCCTTGCTTTGTCATATGTCGTCGTTTGTCTGTTGTGTCCAAGTTCGCTTCCCGCTAATGAACGATTCTTCCTCGTCTTTACGTACATCTTTGCCATTCCATATCACTACACCATCCAACGTTCTTTTGGGCCGGCAAAAAAATGGGTCCGGTCCCTAACTTACACCCAAACATCGCCCTCAGCGACGAGTCGGATAATTCTATTACGGACTGCCCATTCCGAAACGTCGGCGGCGTTTGATCAAACCGTTCACCAGGGTGGCAGGAACACTACGTGGACAGACATCTCATCTGTCACTGCCTAAAAATATCGCGTACTTTAGAGCGACCAGTCAGAACATGCGACTTTTTCGTCTCCTTTCCGGCTCGCCAACACATAGAAGAGCCCGTGTTTTTCTTGTCGATGATCGATCGATCTACCAAATGAGTTGGCCACTGTCACAGACAACCGGCATGAGCTCAGCCCCGTGAATTTCTATTGCACTACGGCCCGGGATGCTTTGTCGCTGACTCACTCATAACCGGCATGTCGACTTGTGGGATATACATGATGATAACCCCATCCTACCAAACAAGATTGGACCAATATCGCGCGGTCATGAATGTCATAGTTGGTACCAGGCGAGGGTGCAATTGCCCAGTGCGATGAGACACTAGTACGTGCCTAAAGTATCTCGATTGCATAGAGATCATTAATTATTCATTAGCTCTTCCCACGGTGACTCCGAGACTGTGCGTGCGAAATTTTGGTTACATAAGCAGCAACGCCCCAAATGGTTGCCTCAGCGCGACGAACTTTGATCATGTCGATGAGTCGTACTAATAATGCGCGTGTGGGCCTCTCGCTGAAAGTGTCCACACCTTTAGAATATTCGCCCCTGGTTGAGCAAGGGCCGGATCTACGGACGTGCAAGTGACAGAGATCCCGCATCCTAGCCAAGTCCTCTCCCGTCCTTGCCTCGGCGTCCCCAAACATTGATGTGTTTTCGAGTCGTGCACGAATGTCATCGTCAGTTCATCATTCAGCAATGGGCCATGACCAAACCACGATGACAGGACGATCTCGAGAGATGGTGAGATCACGGTAGGGTTCCTTCACCTCTGTATTCACCCAGTGGTGGTCCGACACGGTCTCTCCGAGAACGGTCCTGTTCGCCACAGTCGACCCATGTCACTTCGCTATCTTGTCGATCCACTCGCTGCTTGACTCTTGCTTGCATTGAGCGATGGCTTTATGTAGGTTGCTGGTGCGTGCTTCGAGGTTCCGCTCTCCAGCTCGCGACTTTTACTTACAGTCACTTCTCTGACTCGGCGTCGTCATCCAGGTGTCCCAAGTGTCTTACTCTCCCTCAATGGAAATGGGTATCCTCGACTCCGCCCGGTTGTTTCATTCAGCATTCCTGTACGTCGGCGTTGGAACGGGAGTGATCTCCCTGGAAGGCGAGCAGGGCAGCCTGGATGGCGGACAGGACTAGGGACCGACTACGACAACCCATGCCAATGGCCAGACTCCGGCCACCAAGCTGAGACCCCTGCCACCGCCGGCCTATCGCCTGCCTCCCTCGCACCGCTACAGCGTACATCCCATCCAACACGTGTGAAGCTGGTCGGAAGTGCCTAGTCACATTTGATGGGTCCGGGGACGACGTACACGATGTGGAGCTAGGTGACCATTTTCATCACTTCCCCCGACTGTCACCCCTTGGATAGGCATAATTACACGAATCCGAAGACTGGATGGCTACCAAGGGATAAGACGCGGTATACTGAGGCACGTCGGGCATCCCGAGGTGCTCACATGAACTGCAGGTCCTACTGTATCTCAACTGTCCGGAAGCATTCTATCAGCTCTTCCAACGAGACCGTCCTGTCCATTTGAGCCATGATTAAACTATCCACTGCAACTCGTCTATGCTCTACGCGCGAGAGCGACCAAAGTAGGAGTGCCCCAAATGGTTGCTTTAAACGAGAGACAAGTCGCAATGTGCGTGTAGTTGTGTCGAGCCCGGCCCCACTCTCTGAGTGCTCTTGGTCGAGTAGAGGCCGGATCCATGGATGTACAAGACAGAGATCCTGCATCCCAGTCAGGTCCTCTCTCGTCTTTATCTTGATGTCCCCAAGCATCGATGTCTTGGCGTGATAAACACACCAGCCCTGACCAGCCACTGGCGATTCCGACGTTTGAGTAAGGTTGGTGACAGAACAAACGATGCCAGGAAGCTTCAGTCGGCTGGCAGAGACCGACGGCAAGGGAAGCTTGTTGAGCCGCTTGTGTAGCTTCATCAGGATAGAGAGATCTGACAATGATGAGCGCAATTTGTTGGTTGTCCTGTCCATCTCAGCCTTCTCCATGGGTAGCGGAATGTGTGGTGGCACGATTCGATCATAGACTCTGAGATCCCTGGGCAGACAACTGTTATAACTCCCCGAGGTCCCAGTCCAAGCAAGGATGCTGACATCTCCTGATCCATTCAGGACGTGGTCTAGGAGGCGACCCACTGCATGATCACCCTCTCCATATATGACCGGGAGGGAAACGTTGAAGATCCCGAACAGAGAGTATGCAGCATCTTCTTCCAGTGTCGTACAACGCATCGAAGCTAGGTAAAGCTTCTCCCTCACCCTGTCCAGTCCTGGCTGAACCACGGCCATCTCTGATGTGGTATCACCTGTCACCTGCTGCATCTCGGAAATGATGACGGACGACTCCTTGTGGTTCGGCACCTCCAGTCCGTGGTAAGGCTGCCAATCTTCAGTATAGAATAACACGGTCTTCGCAGCGACATATTCCTGGTATGTCCAACCCCGGCTATTCCATATGCTCTTCCTGAGGCCACCAGGACGCTGGAATGCTGACGGAACACCAAGAAGATGAACGATGGTAAGGGACGACCCGCGGTACCATTTGAACATGGAGACCAATGACTCTTGTAATATGACATTGTTGTCTTTGTCGATGCAGCATGTGTCGCTCCACGCCCATCGAAAGTCGTGGCCAAGTGCGAACAAACAGAAATTCTGTAGCTTCGTGCTCCCAGGTGATGATTTCAGGTCGTAGATTGAGATGTTCTTGACATCCTGAAGAAGAGGTTCACCTTCTCCCCACCTGTGCGAAAACATCACGTATCGGTAGAATTCTTCCACCACCTCCCGTATGCGTGTCTCGTTAAGCTTCCTCGTCATTGATAATACAAGTTCGTTGTATATAGGGAGTTCCTTGAATGCTTCCATTTGCTGTTGCTTGTCATATAGGCGGCCAGTGACAGTGTCGATCAGCATCCGAGGCGTGGGTCGGACGACACTCTCGACAATGGTTTGGATCACGGGTCTGGGATCCACATACCGATGTCCTACTATTGATATTGATCAATATACAGGGATCTGTGGTTCAGGAGACGACGTACCACGGTCGCATTCGTCGGGGGATCCTTTCAACTTCAAGAGCATTATTCCAAATGCTTCGACCGCCTCTGCAAAACGTCTTGTCCCATATAGTGCAGCGTATTCGAGTTCGTAGCCATGATGAGACGACGGGCTGAGGTCGATAACCTGGCCTCCGTTAATGATGCTGTGTAAATCATTAGGCGGTGAAGCATACCTCCTTGGCATCATTCAACGCCTCATCCCATGACTTCATTAGCGCTCGTGCCCTAGACCTCTTAATGAGAACATCCACACGATTCTCCGGCTTGAATGACAACACTGTTGACAGGTATTTTGCAGCCCTTTTGAAGTCGCCAGATTTCATAGCGTCGTCGCTGAGGTTTTCTAGCCTATTTCTAGAGCGCGTCTCGAATGGCTCCTCACTAACAGACGTTTGAGAGGCAGATACTTTTTTCCGAGGTTGAGCCCCTCCCCATTCCTTGGGTCTCACAGCTGGAATTCTGGCGCACAAGTTAGACAACCCAAAAGTCAAGTCCATTCAAACGCACCGGCGCTCCTCTTCCTTGAAATAGACCCGAATTATTTAAGGAGCGAGGGATACGGGTTCACAGCTTACCCTCACGTTACTCTCGGGAGAGTATAGCGTGGATAACGTTTCAGGCTCATACAAGACTGTCGCTTGGACTCTGGTGCGAGTTAGGCGGACGAGCACCAAAGTTTCCTGAAACTCACCTTCGTTCACCTTCCTGGAGAGCAAGAACTGCGTCACTGAAACGTGGAAGGCACAGATTTCTACCACTTACTCTCGTTTTCCACCCAAAATATGCTTGAAGTTCCGAGAGTCCAAACAACACGGTCACATTGTAATCCAGCTGGTAGTAAGCACCGCCAAAAGCGTATATCTTGACCAGATCCTGAGCGGCTTCACGCAAGTCTGCACGGATAGTACAATGTGTGGAGAAAGACGCTGTGTTTGACATTAAAATGAAAACGTGGGATGGAGGGCGAAAGGGAACTCACCTTTATCCTCATCGACCCATTTTGGGTCCGTCAATTCGCCCCGATAGGCCTCCAGACGCACGGTCTGTATGCCAAAGTCTTTCGGGTCGTTTTTCGTAAGCGAAAACGATTCCCGAAATTCCGTCTCGTGGTTAACTTGCGTGCCCTTTTTGATCAAAGAATTTTTTTTTTTTCTGCAAGCACCGTCCAACGAACATGGACTTACCCGAAGCAGCTTCGTCCCAAAGTACCCTGGAACGTAGTGATTCCCTGTCGGATCAGTTTCCCACTGCTTCTGCCTCCGAATGTGTTGTTGATCTCTGAGGTCGACAGGCAATGCACAAACAACACCATATGTGGCACGCGCAACTCGTGCGGTGATCAGATGGTCAACATAAGACATCACTGCTCCATTGGCGACTGCTTTGTTGCTAAACATGCGTCAGCAATGTCCGGGGTACGTCCAGGCGAAGGACATACATATGATTGTCCGGACGGTAGATGTCAATCTTCCTTTCCCCGAAATACAACTTGAGCCGATACCAAAGCCAGTCGTTTGTAGACAGTTCCCCGACGAGGAATGCCGTCTGAAGAGGAGACAAATAAAACGACTTGTTCCAGGAACATGTCAACACTCACAGTGATCAGCGTCGTCACAGAGTTCAATTGTTTTTCGAATGCGCCGATGATGGCATTGAAGGAAGCGTTGAACAGGCTGGTCGCCTCTTCGCTGGAGAATTCGAAATTCGGAACCAGATCGTCAGTGCAGATGCATGGTGACATCGGTCGAACGAAACCCTACCCTGTTAACATCAGCTCCCCGAAGGCGATGTAATACTTTAAACTGTTGTAGCTGCGATCAGCGACCCTGATGTACGCCGGTTCTCTATCCCTCTTGATGAGAGACTTTGTCGAGGGATTGAATACGCGTGCATATTTATTAATTTCCTCTTCGCTGGAGTGGTCCCAGCCTTGAAGCTTTTCTGTTAGAAGGGTTCATTGAGTTAGTCACCGATGAAGTGTCGAAGGAATGAGCCACCGACTTTTCAACAGAGCCTCAGCTTGGTCAGTGACAAAGGCTGAACCCTGCAGCCGACCTAGGGATGCGAAGCGAATTAAACAGGAACTCTGTGGCCGACTAAGTTCACATACATTCGGCTACAGCAATCTCCTTGCAGGAAATCGGATTGACCGTCATCAAATACATGCTTAGGTCGACTGTCACGCTACCTGCACCGATGACGACTACCCCCCGAGGAGGAGTGTCAGTAGTTGTAAGAAGCATTGGGAAGCAGAAGTGAAGGCTCGCTTCGCCCTCTGTTAGCAAGTGGATGCGAGCTTGCCCCTGGGGAGTGTTGTGGACGAGGCCAGCACGTTCAATAGCCTGACGGTATTGTTGTTGCAGTTCATCCCAACCACTTGGATGTGTAAAAATGTACTCGATGGAGTCCTCGACAGTCGACCAGATAAGCGCAGAATGATGTTCCCTGATGTACGTCCTGGCACAATCAAAGATGTACCTGATGAAGTCCGTGAGGAGATCGAGGGCAGATTTCCCAGGCGGGAGGGGAGGTAGAGCGACAGAATGGGCCAAATGGCCCGGTAGAAAGCGAAACTTGCACCTAGCATTCGCGAATGAGATGTCCACTACTAGGACGGACGTGCAAACGAGGGGAACAACTAACCACATAGCAATTACCCACCCTTCTTCCAGTGCAGTTTCATTAATGCTTTCCGACAGCACTTCTGCGCCGGCCGCTTTGAGGCTACCACTCCGGTCATAGTACAAGAAAAGTGGGACCCTGGTGTCACCACGTTTTAGTTCCTGCGCAGGAAACCTACGGCTGGTGAGAGTAGGGCAGTACTACCAATAAATAATATACTTACCTCGTAACATCGAGAACCTCGGGAACTCGTCCTGGCTCGAGGATGCAGTATGAGATACCGGTGAGTATTGTACCAATGTCGAATGCCACCACAAGTTTGGTAGTAGAGCCGGTATACGGTTTGGAGTTATACATGGTTATCCGTCCCGTGGTCAACCGAGGGTTTATTGGCCAGTCACAGGGAAAGTGAGGGAGTGCATGAAAGGTCTTTCGGCGGGAGGGCCAGTGCTGGAATGATAGTGAATTGGCTGCCTCATGGTGACGGAAGTCGTCCCACGCGCCGTCTACAAGACACACCATGACAATTAGACAACCCCCTCCAGGAGGGCCCAGGGACTTCAGATTGTCTTAGTTCAATTCAAAATCCCCTTGCCCACTCGAGTCATGTGCGGATGCCATCGTCAGTTCATCAATAGGCAATGAGGCCTCCTCGCCATTCTGGGCCACGACCAAACTACGATAACGGGACGACATCGAAGTAGGCAGTCCGTCACGTCGCACGCGGCAGAGGGATATGAGATGGTGAGATCACCGCGCGAGTTCCTTCATCTCTGTATTCACCCGATGATGGTCCACGGTCTCTCGGTCTTGGTGACAGTCGACCCATCTCACTTCGCTATCTTGTTGGTCCACTCGCTGTCTGACTCTTGCTTGCATTGAATGATGGCTTCTTGAAGTTGCTAGTGCGTCACGGCTCTGAAGTTCCGTTCTCCAAGACTCCAACTCGCGACTTTCACTTACCTGAGTAACTTCTCTGACTTGGCGTCGTCACCCATGTGTCCCAAGTGTCTTACTCTCCCTCAATGGAAACCGATGTCCTCGACTCTGCCCGGTTGTTTTATTCAGCGTTCCTGTACGTTGGCGTACATCCCATCCAACATGTGTGAAGCTGGTCGCAAGTGCCTAGTGACATCTGACGGGTCTGGGGACGATGTACACAATATGGAACTAGGTGACTGTTTCCACCACTTTCCTTGTCATTCATAACTGTCATCCCTCGGATAGACATAATTACACGAATCCGAAGATTGGGTAGCTACCAAGGAACGAGAAGCGGTATACCGAGGCACGCCAGAAATCCCGAGGTGCTCACATGAACTGCAGGTCCTACTGTATCTCAATTGTCCGGATGCATTCTATCAGTTCCTCCAACGAGACCACCTCATCCATTCGAGTCATGATCAAACTGTCCACTGCAACTCGTCTATGCTCTACGCGCGAGAGCGACCAAAGCAGGAGTGCCCCAAATGGTTGCTTCAGACGAGAGACAAGCCGCAATGCCCGTGTAGTCTTGTCGAGCCCAGCCCCACTCTCTGAGTGCTCTTGGTCGAGTAGAGGCCGGATCCATGGATGTACAAGACAGAGATCCTGCATCCCAGTCAGGTCCTCTCCCGTCCTTATCTCGATGTCCCCAAACATCGATGTCTTTGCGTGATAAACACGCCAGCGCTGGCCGGCCTCTGGCGATTCCGACATTTGGACAAGGTTGGTGACAGAACAAACGATGCCAGGAAGCTTCAGTCGGCTGGCAGAGACTGACGGCAAGGGAAGCTTGTTGAGCCGCTTGTGTAGCTTCATCAGGATAGAGAGATCTGACAACGACAAACGCAATTTGTTGGTTGTCCTGTCCATCTCAGCCTTCTCCATGGGTAGCGGAATGTGTGGTGGCACGATTCGATCATAGACTCTGAGATCCCTGGGCAGACAGCTGTTATAACTCCCCGAGGTCCCAGTCCAAGCAAGGATGCTGACATCTCCTGATCCATTCAGGACGTGGTCCAGGAGGCGACCCACTGCATGATCACCCTCTCCATATATGACCGGGAGGGAAGCATTGAAGATCCCGAACAGTGAGTATGCAGCATCTTCTTCCAGTGTCGTACGACGCATCGAAGCTAGGTAAAGCTTCTCCCTCACCCTGTCCAGTCCTGGCTGAACCACGGCTATCTCTGATGTGGTATCACCTGTCACCTGCTGCATCTCGGAAATGATGACGGACGACTCCTTGTGGTTCGGCACCTCCAGCCCGTGGTAAGGCTGCCAATCTTCAGTATAGAATAACACGGTCTTCGCAGCGACATATTCCTGGTATGTCCAACCCCGGCTATTCCATATGCTCTCCCTGAGGCCACCAGGATGCTGGAATGCTGACGGAACACCAAGAAGGTGAACGATGGTAAGGGACGACCCGCGGTACCATTTGAACATGGAGACCAATGACTCTTGTAATATGACATTGTTGTCTTTGTCGATGCAGCATGTGTCGCTCCATGCCCATCGAAAGCCACGATCACGTGCGAGTGGACAGAACCTCTGTAGCTTCATGCTCCCAGGTGATGATTTCAGGTCGTAGATTGAGATGTTCTTGACATCCTGAAGAAGAGGTTCACCTTCTCCCCACCTGTGCGAAAACATCACGTATCGGTAGAATTCTTCCACTACCTTCCGTATCCATGCTTCGTCAAGCTTTCTCATCATTGACGATACAAGTTCGTTGTATATGGGGAGTTCCTTGAATGCTCCCATTTGCTGTTGCTTGTCGTATAGGCAGCCAGTGACAGTGTCGATCAGCATCCGAGGCGTGGGTCGGATGACACTCTCGACAATGGATTGGATTACAGGCCTGGGATCCACATACCGATATTCTATTATCGGTATTGATCAATATACAGAGATCTGTGGTTCAGGAGACGACGTACCATGGTCGCCTTCGTCAAGAGATCCTTTCAGCTTTAAGAGCATTGTTCCAAATGCTTCGACAGCCTCTGCAAAACGTCTTGCCCCATGTAGTGCAGCGTGTTTGAGTTCGTAGCCATGATGAGACGACGGGCTGAGGTCGATAACCTGGCCTCCGTTAATGATGCCATGTAAACCATTAAGCAATGAAGTATACCTCCTCGGCATCATTCAGCGCCTCATCCCATGACTTCATTGACGCTCGTGCTCTGGACCTCTTAATGAGAACATTCACGCAATTCTCCGGCTTGAGTGACAACACTGTTGATAGGTATTCAGCAGCCTCTTTGAAGTGTCCAGATTTCATAGCCTCGTCACTGAGGTTTTCTAGCCTCTTTCTGCAGCGACGTTGGAAATCTGCGTGGAATACTCCATGAATTCTTCGTCGCTGCACTTGCACGGCCACCTACCAGGTTCCCATTGTGCTTGCTCATCTAGCGCACTTATGTCCTCCACGAGTTCATTCTCCATCCGCCAGAAACATGCGACTGCCTCCACAACACGTCCCCCTGCTTCCAGTGCGTCACAAATCGCGCGGAAAACGAAGAACTTTGGGTGCTGGAACTAGACAGAGAAAGAGTCAACATTCCAACCTCAGACCATGATGTGCAACATACCTTGGTAGCAGCAGCCAATGCATCGTCTGCTGACTCACGAGCCAACACCGTATTTGCCCACTTAGTTAGTAGAGTATCTAGAATAGAATCGCTGAGGAAGAGCGCAATAGAGTACGCTCTAACCGCTTCGTCATGCTTATCGGCGCCTAGTGCTTCATCTCCAGTTGTCTCCAACTTCGATACGCACCGGTTTGTAAATTCTGATGACAAGAGTTAAGTCTCGCCCAGCGCATAAAACTGAACCTCACCAGCAAGCCAGTCAGCAAGTAACCTGTTAGCTCTCACGGCTGCATTTGCGGTGTTTATGATCTCGACGAGGGCGAAGGCAGCATCACTTGTATGACCTTGAGCGTAGAGGACTTCGCATTTGTGTTTCCGCTCATGTGCACGAATGACTGCACGAAGGGACCGCATTTCATCGGCACACTCATGGGGGAATTTCAGAACCTCATCACCTAACCAACGAGACGTTAACAACCTGCAATTCAGGGTGTTCACGAACGCACTCGACCACTTCCGTACACGAGGGTCAACCTCCTTCACCAACGTGTGCTGCGTGAATGGTTGCTTCCTTGGTGCTCCTCTGAGAACAGGGGAGCGCACCTTACATAGTTCCTTGCTAATAGGCCTTTGAGGGGTAGATGCTTTTTTTCGGGGCTGAAAACCGCTCACAGTAGTAGACTTTTCAACTCCCTGGGTATACGAGTTGCTGTATTCCCCGGTTTCTGCATAGGAAGTCGTTACTGGGATTCTGATGCGCAAGTTAGACAAGACAGAAGGTTAAATCCATTCAGACGCACCGGCGTTCACCTTCCTTGAAACAGGGCCGAGTGATTCAAGGAGCGAGGAATATGGATTCAAAACTCACCCTTGTTTTCCACACTAGGTACGCCCGAACCTCCGCGAGTCCAAGTAATATAATTACATCATAATCCAGTTGATAGTAAACGTGGCCGAGAACCTTCTTCACGACCAGATCCTGAAAGGTCTCGCGTAAGTCGGCGTAGATAGTACAGGATATAAAAAAAGATGCTAAGGTGCGTCACATCAGATAGAGAAAGCAGGATAAAGAACGTAAAAAAAACTCGCGTTCATCTCGATCCAACCATATCGGGTGGGATAATTCGCCCCGATAACGCACCAGACGCACTGGCTGTATTCCAAAGTCTTTCGGATCACACTCCAAAAGCGAGAACGATACCCGAGACTCCATCTCCTCGCGAATCTGCGTACCCTTTACAATGATGAAATATGAATAAGGCTACTTCACGAAACCGCTCGAGGAACGAGGCTTTTACCTTGAGAAGCATCACTTCAAAGTACCCCGGAACGTAGAAATCACCTGTCTTATCCATTTCCCACTCATCCCTCCTCTGGATGTGCTGTTCATCTTTGTCATCGACAGACAGTGCACAAACGACGCCATAAGTATCACGTGCAACTCGCCCACAGACCAGATGATTGACATAAGACATCACGGCCCCATTAGCGACTGCCTTGTTGCTAAAAGTACGTCAGCAATTGGGGTACATCCAGGCGAAGGACATACGCATGATCGTCCGAGCGGTAAATATCAATCTTCCTTTCCTCGAAATACAACTTGAGCCGAGACCAAAGCCAGTCGTTTGTAGAAAGTCCCCCCACGAGGAATATCGTCTGAGGAAGAGATAAATACGACTTGTTCCAGGAACATGACCACACTCACAGCGATCGGCATTGTCGCAGATCTCAGTTGTATTTCGAATGCGTCGATGATGGCATCGTAGGAAGCGTTGAACAGGCCGGTCGCCTCTTTGCTGGAGAATTTGAAACCAGATCGTCAGTGTGGATGTACGATGGCATGGGTCGAACGAAACCCTACCCCGTTAACATCAACCTCCCGAGGGAGATGTTATACTTTGAATTGTTATAGCGGCGACCAGCGACCCTGATATACGCTAATTCTCTATCACTCTTGATGACAAGCTTTGTCGAGTGGTCAAACTCGCTTGCAAATTCCTTAATTTCCTCTTCGCTGGAGTGGTCCCAGCCTTGAAGCTTTTCTGTTGGCAGGGTTAACCATGTGGGTCACAGATGAAGCGTCGAGGGAACGAGCACCGACTTCTCAACAGAGCTGTAGCCCGGAAGGTGACAAAGGCTGAACCTTGTAGCCGACCTAGGGATGCGATGTGAATTGAACAGGAACTCTGTGGCCGACGAAGGTCACATACCCTCGGATACGGCAATCTCCTTGCAGGAAATCGGATTGACCGTCATCAAATACATGCTTAAGTCGACTGTCGCGCCGCCTGCATCGATGACGACGACCCCCCGGGGAGAGGTGTCAGTAGTTGTAAGAAGCATTGGGACGCAGAAGTGAAGGCTCGCTTCGCCCTCTGTTAGCAAGTGGACGCGAGCTTGTCCCTGAGGAGTGCTGGGGACGAGACCAGCACGTTCAGCAGCCTGGCGGTATTGTTGTTGTCGAGACCCTTCCCAACCATTTGGATGTGTAAAAATGTACTCGATGGAGTCCTCGATAGTCGGCCAAGTAAACGCAAGATGGCGTTCCTTGATATACGTCCTGGCGCACTCGAAGATGTACCTGATGAAATCCACGAGGAGATCGAGGGCAGATTTCCCAGGCGGGAGGGGAGGTAAAGCTCCCAGATCAAGAGAAGAGACTGACTCATGGCCCTGTCGAAGGTGAAGCTTCCACCTAGCACTCACGAATCAGATGTCCACAGGGACCGACGTGCAAATGTGGGGAACAACTAACCACTCAGCCTTTACCCACCCTTCTTCCAGCGCGGTTTCATTAGTGCTTTCAGACAGTACCTCTGCACCGGCCGCTTTGAGGTTGCCACTCTGGTCATAGTACAGAAGAGATGGGACCTTGGCGTCACCACGGGCTAGTTCCTGCGCAGGGAATCTGCGGCTGGTGAGAACAGATCGGTACAGTAAATAATGCAGTGCTTGCCTCGCAACACCGAGAACCTCGGGAACTCGTCCTGGCTCGAGGAGGCAGTATGAGATACCGGTGAACGTCGCGCCAATGTCAAATGCCACCACAAGTTTGGTAGTGGAGCCGGTATATGGTTTGGGGTTGTACATGGCTGGTTATCCGTCCCGTGGTCAGCCAAGGGTTTATAGGCCGGTTGCAGTGAAAGTGGGGGAGTCCATGAAAGGCCTTCCGGCGGGAGGGCCAGTGCTGGAATTGGATAGTCGGAATTTGCAGCCTCATGGTGACAGACTCAGTCGTCCCACGTGCCGTCCTACAAGACACCATGACAATTACACAACCCCTCCAGAAGGGCCCAGGGACTTCAGAATATCCTGGTCCAGTTCAAAAATCCCCTCTGCCCACCTGAGTCATGTGCGGATGCCATCGTCAGTTCATCAATCGGCAATGACTCGGCCTACTCGCCATTCTGGGCCACGACCGAACCGCGATGACAGGACGATATCGAGATAGGCGGTGTGCAGCAGAGGGATATGAGATGGTGAGATCACCGCGCGGATCCCTCCATCCCTGTATTCACCCGATGGCGGTCCACGGTCTTCCTGAGAGTCCTGTTTACCACATTCGACCCATGTCACTTCGCTGTCTTCTTGATCCACTCACTGCCTGATTCTTGCTTGCATTGAGAGCTGGCTTCAAGTCGCTGGTGCGTGCTTCGTGGCTCCGCTCTCCAACTCACGACTTAGTAGCTTCTGGCTCGGCGTCGTCACCCAGGTGCCGCAAGTGTCTTACTCTCCCAGAGTCTCCCTCAATGAAAATCGATGCCCTTGACTCCGCCCGGTTGTCTTATTTAGCGTTCTTGTACGTCGGCGTACTACTTTGCATCCAACATGTGTGAAGCTGGTCGGAAGTGGCTAGTGTCATTTGACGGGTCCGGGGACGATGTACACAATGTAGAGCTAGGTGACCGTTTTTATCACTTCCTTTGTCATTCGTGACTATCACCCCTCGGATAGACACAATTATACGGACCCGAAGACTGGATAGCCACCAAGGAATAAGAAGCGGTATAGGGCCGAGGCACGTCAGAAATCCCGAGGTGCAGGTCCTACTGTATCTCGACTGTCTGGATGCCTTTTATCAGCACTTCCATGCGGTGAGTTGGACCTCTCGCAACCTCTCGTCGATGGCTCGAGTCCCATGCGCCGATGTCCCATGTTAGTTCTACTCTATCATTGTCCGGGTAGGCTTGGGTCTCTCTTACGGGGGTGATCGGCCTGTGCGATCGTTTACTGCGACGCTGGACGCACCGTTGGGCGGTCCGCGCATCCCGGGGGGCAGCCGACCCGGGAGCAACTGATCGGCTCTTGTGCGGAATCCCTTTCTAGTGAGGCCTGTCCAAGTGACCATGTCGCGATCGGTACACATGCGCGTCGACGTATCCCAATAGCGAGGCGAAGCTGAGGCAGAAATGGACACGAACGTGGGAAGTGCGGACGTCGGGGCTGACTCTGCAGTTCTGGCCATGCGGCTCGAGCTTTACTTGTAGCAACGACCTCCTTGGGGGAAAGTTTTGTTCTCTCGCATGCCTTAAAGTTGATTGAGATCTCGAAGCCGTCTGCGATCCAGATGAATTATTTTATTATTCAAAAATGAAAAAGGGAGAAAGCTTGGTCCGTCCTCACCGACTATTACAGTCGAGTGACCGACGCGACGAGCAATAGATGTGGATGGCTGTTCCCCAGAGTTGATCTTGACACGATGAGGACCGTTAAACCTCCGATTCACAACAAAAAAAAAAAAACATGAATACCGTACACGCTGCCCATCTTTCGATTCACTACCTAAAAATATACACGTACTGTCCTTTTTGTTGTGCAGAATCGAACATCTATCGACAACAATTTTCGCTCTTTCTCTCGCACCTCTGTTTTTTTTTCTCTCGCCATGGCGTGCGTACGAGTGCCACGGATGGGCTCACGCGTGATTTACCAGACGAGCTGGTCGCTGAGTGGTCGTCTATCATGAGAGGCCACGGACAACGACGCAGGTGCATTGCAAAAAAAGACTCACCCGTCGACGAGGTAATCACCGCCCGTCATGTAGCTCGCGTGTGACGAGAGAAGGAACAACGTCTGTCCCGCAATCTCTTTGGGCTGAAACGACGCGATTGAAAGATGCCATGTGACAGGGAGGAACGGCAGCAGATGACCTGACCTGTGCGAATCGGCGGAGGGGCACGTTCTCCTGCTGATGTTGCAAGATCTTCTTGTCCATTGTGGTCTAGTCGGTTTCGACTGGGACGAGTACATACGTACATAGATCGGAGAAGGACGAGATGGGACGCACCGTAACCAGGGGAGATGGTGTTGACGCGAATGCCCTTCTCGGCCCACTCGGCAGCGAGGGCCTTGGAAGGGTGACGGACAGCTGCTTTGGATGAGTTGTAAAATGCCCTTCAAGAAAGCAGGATCGGGAGAGCTCATGCGAGGAGAACGGAACGCATCGCACCTGAGTCAGGGGCGTGCGGGATGCGATAACAATGAGCGCAGTTTTTTGATGATCCTGTCCATCTCAGCCTCCTCAATGGGGCACAGAATATACGATCGCAAGACTAGAATGTAGGCAATGTGTGAGATGTAGTTCTCACGACGAGCTTGATTGGGTTGCGGTGTGGACCGAGGTCCATACTTGGGTAGATACCCTGAGTGCAGAACCTGATGAGAACTGCCCCGACGTGGGTAGAAGAAACTCAAGCATTTTTCGTGCCTTGAATTGTTTTCGTACCCCGTTGTTGGTCGGTTTTCAATCGCTGAGTCGAGCTCACAGGATCTGTGTCCGTCGCAACGATGACTATGGTCATCGAATGCCTTGACTTTGGAAGAAAGCCGTTACGAGACACAGCTTAGATAGGGACCATGTGTGCTAGATGCTCGGGCTGAAACACGTGTTATTCAGTCGTGAGCTCAACATCCTAAAGGAATATCTGTGGGCAGAACATCCCGATCGCTAGGTTGTGGAGTATACAGGCACTCTAGTGGAACAGAGTGGTGACGAGGAGACAACGCCTGCTCTTTTGGTAGGCTCGTCGAACGGGAGGCAAAGGAGAGAGGACCAACATGGCGGTATATACATTCGCGATCTGGCACGAATCACCTGCATGCCAAATTGGTCGTCAGCTGGCCTCAGGATAGTAGGGGCGAACGACGACACATGCACCAAAGGGACATGATGAGTTACACGGAAAGCTGAGAACGAGGAGTTGTGTGGTGCTGGACTGCCATTTCACCTCCAGAAAATGGCCGACGGTGGGGGGTGATGGGCGAAACCAAATGGCAGAAAGAACAAGGGAATAGAAAAATGCGGGAAATGTCACCAGCCGTTCATGACGTCGACCTGCAGGGATGAGAAGGGGACAAGCGCATCAACCACGAGAAGAAATAAAGACTGAGTCGTCGAACAAGACGATGTCGAGGTAGGCGGTCCATCATGTCGCAGGCAGAAGCATACGAAGAGACGTCCATCTCCGCACCGCGGCCCCTCCAGTCGGTCCACGTCCTCGTTGGCCCACTCGCCGCCCGACTCTCGCCGGCCACTGCTCCGAAGCTCCGCTTTAACCACTGGCACGTGCTCTCCTGGCTGGTGGCAGACGGCGAGATCACCGCGCGGGTTCCTTCATCGTATCTGTATCCATCCGGTGGTGGTCCACGGTCTCTCAGTCCTGTTTGCCACAGTCGAGTTCAATGTTGATGCACTCCCTGCCTGACTCTTGCTTGCGTTGGACGATGGCTTTATGTAAGTTGCTGGTGCGTGCTCCGAGGCTCCGCTCTTCAACTCGCGACTTTTACTTCAGGTGTCCCAAGTGTCTTACTCTCCCTCAAAGGAAATCGATGTCCTCGACCCTGCCTGGTTGTTTTATTCAACCTTACGTCGGCGCACATTCTATCCAACATGTGTGGAGCTGGTCGGAAGTTGCTAGTGACATCTGACGGGTCTGGGGACGATGTACACAATATGGAACTAGGTGACCATTTCCTTGTCATTCATAACTGTCAGCCCTCGCGTAGACATAATTACACGAATCCGAAGACTGGATAGCTACCAAGGAACGAGAAGCGGTATACCGGGGCACGTCAGAAATCCCGAGGTATAGGTCCTACTGTATTTCAATCGACCGGATGCATTCTATCAGTTCCTCCAACGAGACCACCTCGTCCAGTTGAGCCATGATCAAACTGTCCGCTGCAACTCGTTTATACTCTACGCGCGAGAGCGACCAAAGCAGGAGTGCCCCAAATGGTTGGTTCAGACGGGAGACAAGTCGCAATGCCCGTGTAGTCTTGTCGAGCCTGGCCCCACCCTCTGAGTGCTCTTGGTCGAGTAGAGGCCTGATCCATGGATGTACGAGACAGAGATCCCGCATCCCAGTCAAGTTTTCTCTCGTCTTTATCTTGATGTCCCCAAACATCGATGTCTTTGCGTGATAAACACGCCAGCGCTGGCCGGCCTCTGGCGATTCCGACGTTTGGACAAGGTTGGTGATGGAACAAACAATGCCAGGAAGCCTCAGTCGGCTGGCAGCGACCCATGGCAAGGGAAGCTTGTTGAGCCGCTTGTGTAGCTTCATCAGAATAGAGAGATCCGACAACAATGAGCGCAATTTGTTGGTTGTCCTGTCCATCTCAGCCTTCTCCATGGGTAGCGGAATGTGTGGTGGCACGATTCGATCATAGACTCTGAGATCCCTGGGCAGACAGCTGTTGTCACCCCCCGAGGTCCCAGTCCAAGCAAGGATGCTGACATCGCCTGATCCAGTCAGGACATACTCTAGGAGGCGACCCACTGCAACATTACCCTCTCCATATATGACAGGGAGGGAAGCCTTGAAGATCCCGAACAGCGAGTATGCAGCATCCTCTTCCCGTGTCGTACGACGCATCGAAGCTAGGTAAAGCTTCTCCCGCACCCTGTCCAGTCCTGGCCGAACCACGGCCGTTTCTAATGTCGTATCACCTGTCGCCTGCTGCATCTCGGAAATGATGACGGACGATTCTTTGTGGTTCGACACCTCCAGCCCATGGTACAGTTGCCAATCCTCAGTATAGAACAATACGGTCTTCGCAGCGACATATTCCTGGTATGTCCAGCCTCGGCTATTCCATATGCTGTTCCTGAGGCCACCGGGACGCCGGAATGCTGACGGAACACCAAGGAGGTGAACGATGGTAAGGGAAGAGCCGTGGTACCATTTGAACATGGAGATCAATGACTCTTGTAATGTGACATTATTGTCTTTGTCGATGCAGCATGTGTCGCTCCATGCCCATCGAAAGCCGTGATCACGTGCGAGAGAACAGAACCTCTGTAATTTCATGCTCCCAGACGATGATTTCAGGTCGTAGATTGAGATGTTCTTGACATCCTTAAGAAGAGGTTCACCTTCCCCCCACTTGTGCGAGAACATCACGTATCGGTAGAATTCTTCCACCACCTCCCGTATGCGTGCTTCGTCAGGTTTTGTCGTCATTGACGATACAAGTTCATTGTATATTGGGAGTTCCTTGAATGCTTCCACTTGCTGTTGCTTGTCGTATAGGCGGCTAGTGACAGTGTCAATCAGCATCTGAGGCATGGGTTGGACGACACTCTCGACAATGAATTGGATCACGGGTCTAGGATCCACATGTTGATGGTATACTGTCACGGTTGAGATCAATAGATATACAGAGATCTGTGGTTCACAAGACGACGTACCGCGGTCGCCCTCATCAAGAGATCCTTTCAGCTTTAAGAGCATTACTCCAAATGCTTCGACCGCCTCTGCAAAACGTCTTGTCCCATGTAGTGCAGCATGTTTGAGTTCGTAGCCATGATGAGACGACGGGCTGAGGTCGATAACCTGGCCTCCGTCAATGATGCCATGTAAACCACTAAGCAATGAAGTATACCTCCTCGGCATCACTCAACGCCTCATCCCACGACTTCATTGACGCCCGTGCTCTGGACCTCTTAATGAGAACGTCCACGCGATTCTCCGGCTTGAGTGACAACACTGTTGACAGTTGTTCTGCAGCTCCTTTGAAGTGTCCAGATTTCATAGCCTCGTCACTGAGGTTTTCTAGCCTCTTTCTGCAGCGACGTTGGAAATCTGTGTGAAGTGCTCCATGAATCCTTTGGTGCTGCACTCGCACGGCCACCTACCAGGTTCCCACAGCGCTTGCTCATCCAGCACACTTACATCCTCTACGAGTTCATTCTTCATCCGCCAGAAACATGCGACTGCCTCCGCGACGCGTCCCCCCGCTTCCAGCGCATCACAAATCGCACGGAAAATGAAGAACCTTGGGTGCTGGAACTAGACAGAAAGAGTCGATATTCCAAACTTCAGACCATGATGTACAACATACCTTGGTAGCAGCAACCAATGCATCGTCTGCTGACCCACGAGCTAACACCGTATTCGCCCACTTAGTTAGTAGAGTATCTGGAACGGAATCGCTGAGAAATAGCGCAGTAGAGTATGCTCTAACCGCTTCGTCGTGCTCATCGGCGTCCAGTACTCCATCTCCAATTGTTTCCAACTTCGATACGCATCGGTTTGTGAATTCTGATGACAGGAGTTAAATCTCGCCCAGCACGTGAAACTGGACCTCACCAGCAAGCCAGTGGGCGAGTAACTTGTTGTCTCTCACTGCCGCGTTTGCGGTGTCTTTGAACTCGGCAAGGGTGAGCGCAGCATCACTCGTATGGCCTTGAGCATAGAGGGCTTCGCATTTGTGTTTCTGCTCATGTGCGCGAATGACTGCACGGAGGGACCGTATTTCATCGGCACATCCATGGGGGCATTCCAAAACCCCATCACCTAACCAGCGAGATATCAACAACCTGTAATTCAGGGTGTTCATGAACGCACTCGACCATTCTCGGTCAACCTCTTTCACCGAGATGTCCTGCGTGAATTGTCGCTTTCTCGGCGATCGATCGAGCGTAGGGGAGCGCGTCACGAATGGCTCCTCAATAACAGACGTTTGAGAGGCGGATTCCTTTTTCCGAGGTTGGACACCTCCCCATTCCTCGGGTCCCATAGCTGGAATTCTGACGCACAAGTTAGACAACCCAAAAATTAAGTCCATTCAAACGCACCGGCGCTCCTCTTCCTTGAAATAGACCCGAATTATTTAAGGAGCGAGGGACACGGATTCACAGCTTACCCTCATGTTACTCCCGGAGGAGTATAGCGTGGATAACGTTTCAGGCTCATACAAGACTGTCGCTTGGACTCTGGTGCGAGTTAGGCGGACGAGCACCAAAGTTTCCTGAAACTCACCTTTGTTCGCCTTCCTGGAGAGCAAGAATTGCGTCACTGAAACGTGGAAGGCACAGATTTCCACCACTTACTCTCGTTTTCCACCCAAAATACGCTTGAAGTTCCGAGAGCCCAAACAGCACGATCACATTGTAATCTAGCTGGTAGCAAACGCCGCCAGAAGCACGTTTCTTGACCAGACCCTGAGCGGCTTCACGTAAGTCCGCGCGGATAGTACAAAGCGTGGAGAAAGACGCTGTGTTTCACGTCAGAGTGAAAACGTGGGACAGAGGGCGAAAGGGAGTTCACCTTTATCTTCATCGACCCATTTCGGGTCGGTCAACTCGCCCCAATAGGCCACCAGACACATGCTCTGTATGCCAAAGTCTTTTGGATCGCTTTCTGTAAGCGAAAACGATTCCCGAAATTCCATCTCGTGGTTAACTTGCGTGCCCTTTTTTGATCGAAGAAATATAAATATTTTCTCCGCAAGCGCCATCCAACGAACGAGGGCTTACCTTGAGCAGCTTCGTTTCAAAGTACCCCGGAACGTAGCGATCTCCTGCCGGATCAATTTCCCACTGCTTTTTCCTCCGAATGTGTTGTTGATCTCTGGGGTCGACAAGCACCGCACGGACAAAACCATATGTGACGCGCGCAACTCGCGCAGTGACCAGATGGTTTTCCTGGTCTACATAAGACATCACTGCTCCATTGGCGGCTGCTTTGTTGCTAAGAGTGCGTCAACAATATCCCGGTGCATCCTAGTGAACTGCATACATGTGATTGTCTGGACGATAAACCTCGATCCCCCTTTCCTCGAAATACAACTTGAGCCGATACCAAAGCCAGTCGTTTGTAGAAAACCCCCCGACGAGGAATGCCGTCTAAAGAAGAGATAAATACAACGACTTCTTCCGGGAACACGGCAACACTCACAGTGATCGGCGCCGTCACAGATTTCAGTTGTTTTTCGAATGCGTCGATGATGGCATCGTAGGAAGCGCTGAACAGGCCGGTCGCCTCTTCGCTGGAGAATTCGAAGCCAGTTTGTCAGTGCGGATGTGCGATGACATCGGTCGAACGAAACCCTACCCCGTTAACTTCAACCTCCCGAAGGCAATGTTATACCTTGAATTGCTATAACGGCGACCAGCGACCTTGATGTACGCCGGGTCTCTATCACTTTTGATGACAAGCTTTGCCGATTGGTCAAACTCGCTTGCAAATTCATTAATTTCCTCTTCGCTGGAATGGTCCCAGCCTTCGAGCTTCTCTGTTGGAGGGGTTAGTCGGGTTAGCCATCGACGGAGTGTCGAAGGAACGAGCCACCGACTTTTCAACAGAGCGGTAGCCCGGGAAGTGACAAAGGTTGAGCCCTGCAGCCGACCTAAGGACGCGAAGTGAATTAAACAGGAATTCTGTGGCCGACGAAGCTCACATACATTCGGCTACAGCAATCTCCTTGCAGGAGATCGGATTGACCGACATCGAATACATGCTCAGGTCGACTGTCGCGCCGCCTGCATCGATGACGACGACCCCCCGAGGAGGGGTGTCATTAATTGTCTCCGCGTCAAGAAGCATTGGGGCACAGAAGTGAAGGCTCGCTTCGCCCTCTGTTAGTAAGTGGATGCGAGCATGCCCCTGAGGAGTGTTGGGGACGAGGCCAGCACGTTCAACAGCTTGGCGGTATTGTTGTTGAGACCCTTCCCAACCATTTGGATATGTAAAAATGTACTCAATGGAGTCCTCGATAGTTGACCAAGTAAACGAAAGATGGTGCTCCTTGATATACGTCTTGGCGCAGTCGAAGATGTACCTGATGAAATCTGTGAGGAGATCAAAGGCAGATTTCCCAGGCGGGAGGGGAGGTAAAGCTTTCAGATCAAGAGAAGAGGCCAAATGACCCGGTCGGGAGTGAAGCTTCCACCTAGCACGCACAAACGAGATGTCCACTAGGACCGACGTGCAAACGGGGGGAACAACTAACCACTTGGCCTTTACCCACCCTTCTTCCAGTGCAGTTTCGTTAGTGCTCTCAGACAGCACCTCTGCACCGGCCGCTTTGAGGTTACCACTCTGGTCATAGTACAGGAGAGATGGAACCTTGGCGTTACCACGAACTAGTTCCTGTGCAGGAAATCTACGGCTGGTGAGAGTAGATCAGCACTAACACCAAGAACCTCGGGTACTCTTCCTGGCTCGAGGACGCAGTATGAGATACCGGTGAACGCCGTACCGATGTCGAATGCCACCACAAGCTTGGTAGTAGAGCCGGTATATGGTTTGGGGTTGTACACGGCTGGTTATCCGTCCCGTGGTTGGCCAAGGGTTTATAGGCCGGTCGCAGTAAAAGTGAGGGAGTGCATGAAAGATCTTTGGAGGAGAAGGCCAGTGCTAGATCATATTGAATTGGCAGCCTCATAGTGACAGAAGTCGTTCCACGCGCCGTCCTGCAAGACACATCATGGCAATCACACGACCCCTCCACGGAGCGCCCAGGGATTTAAGAATGACCTAGTTCAATTCAAAAATCCCCTCTGCCCACCCGAGTCATGTGCAGATGCCATCGTCAGTTCATCAGTCGGCAATGAGGCCTCCTCGCCATTCTGGGCCATGACCAGACCACGATGACAGGACAATGTCGAGATAGGTGGTGTGCAGCAGAGGGATGTGAGATGATGAGATCACGGCGTGGGTTCCTGTATTCACCTGGCAGGGGTCCGCGGTCTCTCTGACAGACCTGTTCGCCACAGTCAACCCATGTCACTCGCTATCTTGTTGGTTCACTCGCCGCCTGACTCTTGCTTGCATTGAGCGATGGCTTTATGTGGGTTGCTGGCGCGTGCTCGGAGGCTCCGTCGCTCTTCAACTCGCGACTTTATGTAACTTACAGTCACTTTTGTTACTCGGCGTCGTCACCCACTGGCAGGTGCCCCAGGTGTCTTACTCTCCCTCAATGGAAATGGAAGTCCTCGACTCCGCCCAATTGTCTTATTCAGCGTTCCTGTAGGTCGGCGTACATCCCATCCAACATGTGTGAAGCTGTCGACAGTGGCTAGTGACATCTGACGGGTCCGGGGACGATATACACAATGTAGAGCTGGGTGACCGCTTCCATTACTTCCCCTGTCTTTCATGATTGTCACCCCTCGGATAGACATAATCACACGAATCCGAAGGCTGGATGACTACCAAGGAATAAGAAGTGGTATACCGAGGCACGTCGGAAATCCAGAGGTGCTCACTTGAACTGCGGGTCCTACTGTATCTCGACTGTCCCTTTCATCAGCTGATCCATGTGGTGAGTTGAATCCCTCGCGACCTCTCGTCGATGGCTCGAGTCCCACGCGCCCATGTCCCACGTTAGTTCTCCTCTATCATTGTCCGGGTAGGTTTGAGCCCCTCTCGCGGGGACCATCAGCCCGTGCGATCGTTTACTGCGGACGCACCATTGGGCGGCCCGTGCATCCCGGGGGCAGCTCACCAGCTCTTGTGCGGAATCCTTTTCCAGCGGGCCCGTCCAAGTGACCATGTCGCGAACTGTGCACACGCAACGTCGACGTATCCCGACAGCAAGGCGAGACCGAGGCAGAAATGGACACGAACGCGGGAATTGCGGACGTCGAAGGCCGACTCTGCAGTCCCGGCCATGCGACCCGAGCTTTGCTTGTAGCAACGACCTCCTTGGAGGAAAGTAGTATTTTTATTTTCCCACCTGCCCATGTTTATCGAGATCTCGAAGTCGTCTGCGATACCGCATGATCTATTTTCTTATTCAAAAACGAAAAGGGGGAGGGCTTGGTCCGTCGTCACCGACTATTAGTCGAGTGACCGACGAATAGATGTGGATGGCCGAGAATTGACTTTGACACGACGAGAATCGTCAAAGCCCCGATTCAAAAAAAAAGACGCGTTTCTGCTCGCCACGGAAGAAAAAAAAAACATGAATATCGTACACGCTGCCCATCTCTCGATTCACTACCTAGAAATACACACACGTATCGTCCTTGAATCGTACATCTATTCGACACCAATTTTCGCGCTTTCTCTCGCACATCTGTTTTTTTTTACTCTTACCATGGCGTGCGTACAAGTCCCACGAATGGGCTGACGCGTGATTTACCAGATGAGCTGGCCGCTGCGTGGTCGTTTATGATGAGAGGGCCACGGACAACACCACACGTGCATCGCAAAAAAAAAACTCACCCATCGACGAGGTAATCGCCGCCCGTCATGTAGCTCGCGTGCGACGAGAGAAGGAACAACGCCTGTCCCGCAATCTCCCTGGGCTAAAAAACGACGCGATTGAGACATGCCATGCGACAGGGAGGAACGGCTGCAGATAGCCTGACCTGTGCGAATCGGCGGAGGGGCACGTTCTCCTGCTGGTGTTGCAAGATCTTCTTGTCCATGCGCGTGGTCTGGTCGGTTTCGACTGGGACGAGTACATGAATACATAGATCGGAGGAGGACGGGATGGGACGCACCGTAACCAGGGGAGATGGTGTTGACGCGAATGCCCTTCTCAGCCCACTCGGCAGCGAGGGCCTTGGAGAGGTGACGGACAGCCGCCTTGGACGAGTTGTAAAATGCCTTTCAAGAAAGTAAGGTCGGGAGAGCTCATGCAAGGAGAATGGAACGCGTCGCACCTGAGTCAGGGGCGTGTTGCGAGCCGCCTGGTTGATGATTTGCGCACTCATCGAAGCGGTGATCACCATTGAGCCCTCTTGCTTGCGTTCCAACCAAAGCCTGCAGGGTGCATTTACGTTGGTGTTCCAAAAAAGAGAAGAATAATGCATACCTGGCAGCTGCGCGAGTGGTGTTGAAGACGCCAAAGACGTTGACACCAAATACCCTCTGGAACTCCTCGTGCGACAACTCTAAAGCGGGCTTTACAACAGAGATGCCAGCGTTCTACAACACCGGGTCAGAGGGAGTTCACGACCGAACGAGACGGGGAAGCGGACAGCGATGACGCCGGTGATGTCCTTGCCGAAATCTTTCTCGATGTTCTTGAACGTCTCCTGTAGCTTGTCATAGTCCTGTACGTCGCATTGATAGGCCTTTAGGAGAGGTGGATACAAGTCCGGGGTGAGAAGCAACGGTCAGAGTGAACAACCACGTACTCGAACCGCGACGCCTGGGAACTCTTTTTGGAGCTCCTTTGCTACATCGGGAGCGTCCTTGGACGCCCTTGAAGGTAGAGGTCTTAATGAGCAAATGTCAGATGAAGAAAAAACGGACAAACCATACCTGTAAATGATAGCCACATCGGAACCTGCCTGAGCGAGCGCGTAGCTGAAGGACCTTCCAATCCCGCGGTTGCCGCCGGTGACAACGACGAGACCTGGAAGTACGCACAAAACGGCATCAGCTTCCCATGCACCAGGGGTTTCTGATGGACGTACCTGGAAGCTCCAAGGATGCTTGGGTCACATATGAGGCCGACATGGTAGAGCTAAACAATCTGAGAAAGGACTGCGTGGTTGAGAATTTCGGGGGCGGGTGAGTAAATGAAGACGGCGCGAGGCGTGCTTGTCGGCGAGGCATTGAAGGAGGGCTTTATACGTGCCTTTGAAGACCCCTTTGCGACTTGAGGTCATCCACTCACCTGTATGCATGCCTAACTGGGCTAGAATGCGTCATCTAGTTCTGAATTGCCCCAGATCGAGTGTCTTCACCCATTCAGACCCTCGCCGGCGCTCAATAAGATCTTGCCAGGCCACCTTGATCTGAGGGTAATGCCTTGAATCGACAATAAAAAATCTCCAGCACCGAACCTGCGGATATACATTCCATTGCAAGAGTGACGCCATCACAGGTAAATCAGATGTTAATTCACTACCCAGGACCGCAGCAAGACCTCGTCAGATCTGGACCTGCAAACATAGGGGTATTTAGGTCTCAGGCCGATTGGGGGCCACACCCCAGACTGAACAGACCACATACGATCACGGCCGGCACTCGGATCGCCACCGTCACGCCCTCACAACACCAACAGTAACCTCCACGTCTGCGTACACTTCGCCTTTCCCAAGACTGCTCTTCCCAAATGCCCCAAGCACCCGTGAACCGGCCCATTGGGTCAACGCCAGAACGTCCGCGTCTGGGAGGCTCGACTGCACTTGCGGTGAGAGTGTGATGATGAGTGAGGGTGATGTCGTTCGAGGAACGTGCTGTGGTGGACCGCTCGAGTGAATACGAGCATGCGCATCGTCATCGCCATGGTGGTCGTGAGGATGGGTATCATGTCCATGTCCGTTGGATTGTGCTTTGATGTCGCCAATCTGCACATTCATAGTGCGTTGCTGGCCGGCAGGTGCGACTTGCCACACGTGCGGTGCTGGTAAATGTACGACGTGCTCATGACGCTCGATCTGTCATGTTTGCGTTCAGCTGCCGAGCGAGGTGTTAGCGTATGCTTCTCGTTGACATACCTCCCTAATGACCCTCCAGAATGCCTCCATCCGCCCAGTAGGCCCACTGATGCCTACTGGAATCATCAATCCACCTTTGTTCAACCCGCGGGGTATCATCGGTGGCGCAGTTTGCAGTAAGACCCCGCCAAGCACAATACAGGCAGCAAACGCCACATGCGCAGTGACGATCACTTCCAGCACCGCAAGTGCAAGATCAAAGGGTGCGTAGTGCGCCCTATTCATCGTTGATCTGAATATGCGCCAAGGAAAGAATAAAAATTCTACACTCACACGTCTAGAACGATCTCGGCAACTAGGATCGCCAGACAGAATAGAATCGGCGGAAGTGCATACGGATTCCGAAGGATTCTATGGCCAGCGCCTGTTCGGCGCTCCTCCGCCGCCAGGGGGGTTTGGCGCCCCAACCGCAGGAGAGAGAGGGGGGATGAAATACGTTTGTTGGTTACTGTTAGAAGACAGGCGACTTAGAGACGAGGACACGACAGATGCTGAACTGAAACCCACTGCTCGCTAGCACATCGTGTTGACCGAACACAGCAGAGGTACCTATCAACGAGAGAAAGACCAGACAGACGAGCAGGACAGGGAAGCGAAGACTAAATACTGGGTGAGTCTACTCCGGTGAAGGGGGTGTGAGCAACGACTTACCCAAGTGTCTCAGGATTTTCGTCACCCCAGTGGTGATGGTGCCCATCGCCTGCGGGTCCTGCGCCTCTCACAGCCCCACCACCGTGGCCGTGTCCGTGTCCGTGCGCGTTACCACCAGCAGACAAGAGTAGATGCTCGATAGCCTCTTTCGCGACATAGACACCTGCAAACATGAGATACACACATTGAGCGAAGAGCAACGTTGTCCTACAACGCGCAGGACTAGACTCGACACACTCAGTGACGTCAAGAGGGAGAGATGTACCAGACTAACCCGTACATCCAGTGTGGTTTCGCTCTCATTCGTCTGGTGATAATGACAGGCCCGGCAACACCCAAGGCATCAAAAACGACCCAATAACCCAATCCCGAACAAGCGAGCGAGCCGATACTCTGTCCACGCGTCCACAACAGTGCGCCCAAGGCAAACTGGATAGAAGCGGTGATCATGGCAGGCACTCCCGTCGAAGAGATATCCCTGCTCTCAAGCGCGGTATTACTCGACGGGGAAGACGATACAGGACTCGCCGCGGAGACTGCAGGAGAGTTGGATAAGGAACGTGGGACAGGTTCAACTGCTGGTAAGCCGTTCCCTGGATTTGAATTCGCTGCCCATGAGGAGATCGGTGTGAGTGTCGGCGCAGTTTGCAAATCCTGATCCTTGACCTGTACGCTGAGCGTTGGCAGCTGGCCAGGCTCAAGAAATGAAAAGAAGTTGTGTGACCGCGAATGCTTGTGATGATGACCACGTCTCGCGGTGAGCCCGGGGCCAGTCGTCGGGATACCGTTGGGCTCCGAGTTCGACTTTGGTAGACCACCAAACGTGAATCCAGGGTTGAATTCGGGCCTGGACTGAGCACCCGAGTCAAGGAACCCGTCAGACTCGGAAGCTGGGATCAAAATTGGATCTGGTGAGGGGGGTGGCGCTTCTTCATCTCCGGGTCGTTCGTCCTCTGAAATGGTCGCGTGTGGTCTGGGAAAGAATATCGACAAGTTTCGCGAGTGGAGCCGGGAATGTCGCCTGGTGTGCCCGGGAGGAACGCTTACGTGAATCTCGGGAACGGTGCCACTAGACGGGAACGGATGTAATGGAACATGAGTGGGGAGAGAAGAGACAAGCGGTGAAGGAATGGACGGAGTGAATGGTCCAGAGGAGATTGATCGTGTACGAGAGTGAGCAACAATGTTGTTGGGTGGGACGAACGACGTGCGAAAAGGAGAGGTAGGAGGTGAGTTGAGACTAACGCTTGGAGGTCGACGAGAGGGTATCCCAGGGCCGAGCGGTGGGAGAATGCTGGGCTTTGCGCGTGCAGAGACACCAGGATCCAAGGGGGGGAGGACGTGGGGGGCCGAGTGGAAGCGACCCCTCGAAGGAGACGAGGGGACAGCGAGGCCCTGGGCCTCCGCTGGCTGGGGTCGACTGCCCTGGTCTACGGCAGAGTCATCGGTGGGATCGTCCGTGCTCGATTTGCGCCTGTGCGCCGTAGACATTGCCGGCGCCGGTGTACTGGGGCCAGAGTGTCAAATTCGACCACGTTTTGATGGCGACACGGAGCGCTGAGGAAGACGCGTATAGGAAACGGAGAAGTTCGACTCGACGTCCTGCATGCGGGGGTGAGATACGGACGAGAACGACACCGGAAAGTGCACTTGCGCGCGTTCCGTGTCCGTGGGGCGTATGCAGTGTCAACTGGCGACAGGCCGGCTCCAAGCGAGCGTTTGGCAGCTGTGATGATGTTGATCCAGGCGACTTCGAGTCCCCGTCGACCTTGGCTTGAGAAAGGGACACTGGCACCAGCGAGAGCACCGCCACCTGCACGAGCATGCCCACCCCCCGCGACGCGCTGCGTGCGTCCCTCGAGGCCCACAACGACACCTTCGAGGCGCTGCTGTCGCTCATACCACCAAAATACTACCTCGTCAAGGACGACGATCCGGACAGCGAGGTGCGTTGTCAAACACGTTCCGTGCATGGACCCCAACCTGCGCGCAGGCGACGAGCAAATACCAGAAGCACAGCAAGAAGAAAAAAGCACCAAAGCAAGCGATCAAAGAAGCATCCAAAAAGGCCAGACGGGACAAGGTACATCGCAGCATTACCCTCTCCTCGCCCACTGATCCGTCACTGGATAGCTCGATCCAGCGAACCACAAGTCGATCGTAGAGATTCAAAACGAGGCAGCACCGGAACAGGCATTCGACACTAATGATGGCCGCAAAGGCAAACGGAAAGCGTCGGCGTCTAAAGATCTGGATGAGGATTCCGGCGATATGATGAACGTCGATCATGGTGTCAAAGGCACAATGGGCGATCATCATCGAGACGAGGTCATCCCAATGGTGCAAACAGAAAGCATATCCGTGCTGAGGGAGAGGTTGCACGCACGCATAGCCGCGCTTCGTCGTCCTGGCACCGAGCACAGTGAACCAGGAGACAGAGACGAACTGCTCGAGGAACGCCGAAGGCAACGCGCTTTGTTACGCGAGAAACGAAGAAAGGAGACGAAAGAACGGAAAAGGGCCGAAGCCGAGAGCAAAAAGAGTAAAGGAAAGACGAAGGAAGAAGGGAGAGATCCAAAGAACAAATTGGCATCGACCAAGGTGCGTCGGTTCACTCCAGCCAGGTATTTCTCACTCGCCACGTAGGACCAGTTGCTCGTAACAGACCGCCCCGGGTCGTCCAAGTCTTCCTGCAACCAGGAAGGTCCTCTTACGAATGTCACTTTCTCTGCCCTCGCTGGCCCGACGAGCAAAAGAGCTGCTCAGCTCAAGACTGCATCAAATCCATCACAAGCTCTCACGCAGCTTACCGCACGCAAGGAGAAGCTGGCCGCCCTTCCAGAAGATAAACGCAAGACGGTGGAAGAACGAGAGCGCTGGGCGAAAGCCGAAGCTCGCGTGGAAGGCGTCAAGGTCAGGGACGACGAAGGACAGCTCAAGAAGGCGATCAAGCGGAAAGAGAAGGAAAAGACACTCAGTAAAAAGAGATGGTCAGCCTCTGTTGCTGCTCCTCTTGCTGCGACGACTGATGACCTGGTCAGGGAGGAGAGAAGGGAGCAAGTCACAGCATCGATGGCCGCGAAACAAAAGAAGCGAGCTGATAATATTGCCATGCGAAACGAGCGACGGAAGGGTGGCAGTGGAAAGTCGCGACCAGGGTTTGAGGGCAAATCGTTTCCCAAGAGCAAAGGGAAATCTTCACGGATAACGAAATGAATACGTATGTACAACGACAACCCTTGAGGCACTACAGTACGTGGAAGTGGGCGCTTGGTCGTAAGGATGTGCCAGGCTGGGTCTGGCTTGATCAGCGACCGCGATGGAGTCATTCGACGGCAGAGTGCCAACCAAGCACATCCTCTCCAACGTCCAACTCGAGGACTTCCAAGGCTCGCGGACCCACGCCGATATCGTGACGTTCGTCGAGCAACTCAACGACTCGGTCATCAATGCGAGGCTCACCGACGACGTCGATTCCGCCGTGCGTCTGCTGCGTTTCGTCTCCATCCTGACGGCTGAAGCTGCCAAGAGCAGAGGATCGGCCCTGTCCTCAGACTGCTGGACCAGGTAGAGAGCGTCGCGGCACGGACGCCTCCGATAGACAACAAGGCATCGCGCTTCGGTAATCCCGCTTTCAGGACGTTTTATGACGAGGTGGAAAAGGTGCACTATCGATTCCATCGTTTTCTGAGTGTCCGGTACCACGAAGATCTAGCGCGCGCCTGCCCTCCATGCAGAACTGGGCGTGTCCGAAGCCGCGGCCCCTGAATTACAAGTATATTTCGTCAACGCGTGGGGTAATCGTGAACGCATCGATTATGGAAGCGGGATGGAGCTCAATTTCCTGTGTTGGCTGTGGGCCGCGCTCCCTGCATTCATCGTGACGCACCGTGTGCTCACCCAAGGCTTGTCTAGGTACTGTCTGCGACACCTCGGCCTCGTCGATGAACGTGACCACAAAGCACTCGTCCTCTGCGTGTTCTGGAGGTCTGTTTCCCTCTCTTCCCAGTGCTCTACGCTGAACCCACTTCAAGGTACATACAAGTCATGCGTGTTCTCCAGTCAACGTATTGGCTTGAACCCGCTGGGTCTCATGGGGTATGGGGGCTTGATGACTATCATTTCCTGCCGTTTCTGTTTGGTTCGGCCCAGCTGAGGACGACTACTGGGCCCACTACCAAACGTATCCCAGGGCACCCGTCGCCCAAGGCGATCCACATTCCTGACATCGTCGACGAGCTCGCAAAGGATTACATGTACTTTGCCTGCATAAAATTCATAAACTCCGTGCGTCGTCGACCGCCTTCCATTCGATCACCCACTCAGCTCCGCTCCTCTCTCGTTCAGATCAAGACAGCGTCCCTCCGGTGGCACTCTCCCATGCTCGACGACATCTCCGCCGTACGTGCCAACGCCCCTTGTTCGCCTTGCGACGCGATTGAAATCCCGCGCAGGTCAAAACCTGGGACAAGGTCAACGCGGGCATGATCAAGATGTACAAGGCCGAGGTGCTCGGGAAGCTGCCCGTCGTCCAACACTTTTTGTTTGGTTCCATCCTGCCTTATACCGGGAGACCCCCTCCGGTCGCCGCTCCGGACGGCGCTGATGGGGCACATCGCGGGCACGTACATCAAGGGTGGGGAGACTGTTGTGGGATACCCGTCCCCAGCGCGTTCGCTGCCGCTGCCGCTGTGCAAGAGGAAGGGGCGAGGGTTCGTGTGATCGAAGGGCCGGGGATACGACCCGTCCCGTTCGACTAGGTCATGGTCAAGAGAGAGCAGACCGATCCTGTGTGTATGTCGTGTGTATGCCTAGACCGTTTTTTTTTGGAGATGGCTCACTCAACCCCGTCTGCAGTTATAATAATAATGGCATGAGATTTTTTTTCACCATCCAAGTGTCAGTCGGGTGCAAACGGTTTTCAAAAACGTGTGCGGCATCGTTGGCGAACAGAGATAAATATATGGGTTGACACGAGTTTCGGCCTCCTCATACCCACCTGGAGCGAGTAATATTGTGCTCGAGATGGCTCACGCAGTGACTGCAGGTGCACACACCACTCCCGTTCAACTGCCTCTCTCGTATTTCCCAGAATATCTGAGCAAGTCCCACTCGGGGACGGTCGTACACCTTGTGAGCAAGAAAAACTAGTCTTACAACAACAGGATCCCATCTACATGTCGTTACACGGGCCAGCGTGCGACGCGCCTGCGCAAGGGGTCGGAAGATGAAAGAACGAGCGCCATATGACGCGTCAAGATGTCCAAGGTGGGCCAACGGCAATGCACCGCATCACCATCCAAACACCCTGGCCACGAGGAGGGATCGATCGATCAGCGCCCAGTGTCGACCATAACGAGAAAAAAAAACTCACTCTTCGTGCAGCTCGATCCCACCCACGGCAATCTTGCGCTCCCGATCGAAATGCCGTACGGTCTCGCTGACACTCCCCGCAAGCGAAGCGGGGCCGCACGCGCCGACGAACACGCCACTGCACCCACCGGCACAGAGTGTGGCGCTGGCGAGCACGTCGAGGTGTCTGTCCAGGTTGGGGTGCCCCGGGGAAAGAGTGATACCCGGGGGGAGATACATCCCCTCCAGCGAGCCAGCAGACGCGCGCGTGTAGAACACGGACACGCGCAGGCGGGCGGCGGTGCTCTGGGAGATCAATGCAGTGAAGAGGGGAATCATGGGCGTCAGGGAACCTAAGCCACAGTGTCCGATGAGCAAGTACATGATGGCCAGAAAGAAGAAACGCACTAGGGTCCACGATACACCAGACAACGTCTATGTCGGTGACATCGCTCAAATAGCTGGACCGGACGAGATCTTGAAGTGTAGACAATGCAAACGTTACACCGCTTCCGCCTGCCACAAGCAAGACACCAGAGTAACTTGAGATGACAGTGTTTCCGACGCCACCTGTGACACGCTATGGTTCAGTAAAATGCAAAGCATGTGGCGCTTTACTATGAGCGCTACACACCATAGGGTCCCTCGACCATGACCTTGACGCTTCTACCAAGCTCGCGTCCCTGGTCGCCATATGCCGATGTATTGGCTATTTCGTACATCTTGCTTGTCCACCTGCCCGCTTTCTTGCACAACAAGACAAGGCCTTCTTCTGACTTGGTGACGCTAGCGATAGTGAACGGGTGCACCTCAGCGATGCCCCAGGTACCTATGGCGGTCGAGAGGACGCGCAGACGAACATGCTGTCCAGCACGCCATCCTGCATTGATGGAGGGTATCTCGACCCGAGTAAGCCCTAGTTCGGGGATTGGGCGGAGGGTAGCAGTTGCGATGCGAGTTTTGATCACACGAACGAGGTGGTCCAGACAGTAAAACACGCTCGCCACGATTGCATAAGGAACACAGCCGGGCTTGTGGTAGCAAACCTGGAATGATGGTCCAGTCAGAGATAATCTTGCACGCAACGGCGAGTCACGCAAGGAGATGCACTCACAGCGAACAAAAGCACAACTAGTCCTACAGCATGGGTGGCAAGGAAAAGATTGTAGGATTTTGATCGCACACATTGCATTGAGAAAATAGCCAACATGTCGATAGACACCAGGGCAACCAGACCAAAAATGATGGACGGGTGTGAGATATGTTCCGAGACTGTACCAGCGATGTTCCACTTATAGACTGCAAAGAAAAGGTGGTCAAATCCTCTATACGCAAGACTACAATACCAAGACCGGAGACCCACAAAAACCGATAGCGTGAACGTTGGCCGCAATGACTGCAAAACGGCCAGCGAAGCGATGAAGGTAGTTTAGCTGAATTGACAAGTCAGACATTCCGCTCCACATTGGGTCACCGTAATCACAGACCTTTTCATACCCTAGACCAACGAGGATGCCGATCGCGTTGTTCTTCGTGGCGAGGATATATATGAAGGGAATCTGAGAAATGCTAACCCAGCCACTACGGACAAAGTCGACAAAGGGACTGGAGCGATAGAGACCAGCATATAGGATAACGATGCTGTATGCTGCCATCAAGAGGACCTGTCCGAGCGAATAATTGTCATGCATGCGACGACACAACAGACTCGCTACAGGAGGGACGAGGGAAGAAAGCATTGGCATATGCCATGTCTGTTGAAACGAAACGGCTGCCGAAGCGGGCAAACGACGAGAAAGGACCGCTTTTTCGTTGTGTGTCGACTGAGAGGGAGGATATAGAGCAAACTGTGAGTGCGCATTCTCGGTGCTCCCACCATCGAGGTCAAGCACGGTCCTCTGAGAGTCAGAATTTAGATAGATGGAATTGGTGTTCAGGTTGATGCGAGGTTTGCGCGTGAGCTTGGCCAAGTAAAGGAGGTGGCCCTGGAACCGTCCAGAACGATGAGCGAAGCGTGCAATCGCTCTTGGAGCATTGAAGGCAGCGAAGACGAGGATAGCAATGACGAGTAAAACGTCTATTCGGTAGACGAGGGAACTGGGATCGACGGCTGGTCCTTGGTTGGGCGCCACCGGGGCAGTTACGATGGCAGGGATAGAGGACATTGCAAAAGACTGGCCTGGAAAAGGAGGGAAGGTCCAACCAACGGACGGGTTGGGAGCACGCAGCAGAAAACGGAGGAGGTTAGAGAAAAGAACAAAGATGGTGGCGCTGCAGTCTCAAGAATGTACATACTGGGACTCGACTTGGCTGCCATAGCCACGAGCCAAGACACATTCACCACCAGCAACGGCGCCGTGGAACAACAACGCATCCGATGGTCGCACTTCCACGGGCCAACGTTTTACTCGTCGATAGCCAGACAACAATCGAACGCGACCTGCCGTAGGATCATGTCGACATCAAATAATTTGGTGAACGCCGCCATCAGTGACTGACCGTCGTGACGGGATGCTCCACCTTCGTTTCCCACAGGACTGTTTCGTCCCTCACGCCCGACGGAAAGTTGGCTGGCTCGCATGGGCATCCACGCAAGTGAAATGCTCAATGGCACTTGAACACGACGTCCGTCGCGAGGTCACATGACGTAACAAACGCATTCTCGCCGTACTCTGGTTCAATGGCCAGCGTGAGCTCAGGCGGATGAAGATGAAGACGGGCCAGAAATCTCCCAGAGTTAGGCCTGCGTTGGTAGTTAGGGTCTACGAATGCCACGCCTGCTCAAAGTCCCTTGGGGACCTTGGCACTCGCCAAGTTGCCAACTCAAAACTGCCAGGAGTGTCGTGGTTCGGCGAACTGGCGGATATCGCCACGTTTGTTTCCGCGATTACAGGCACTTATCGGGAAATCCAGGGCTCTCGGTCATGCGTGCGAATGCGCCGAGAAGCCTGACCCCACGACGTGGTGGACGACGCCTGGACACCGCAGTACAAGTCATGGCAACCTGGACAATTGGATGGCGCAACTCCCTGACATTTACTGTCGTCGTTTCAGGTCGTGCATCGGAGTGTGTTGTGCTTGTTCAACCGTCTTTTCTTATTTATGTCTCCACTGAAGTTGCTGTGGTGGTACTACATAGCTGTGCATTGTCCGTGAGCGCTCGCTCCGGGAGGTTTTCGGCGTGTCACCGTGCCAACGTTGGTGGTGGCGAGAACCATGGAAACTACCTTGCATGTACGGACATAAATCATGATATGGCGCTGGCGCAGGAAGGCGGCAGAAATCTGGAATACTCTTCTTGAGAACGGTCGAGCGAATGCGCAACTGCCAACAGGTGAGTCTTACTTAAAGGCCGGATGCTCCTTGGAATTGTCCCATGACCTCGAAGCAGAGATGACAGCCCCCAGGGATACCAGTAACCACGATGAGCGCACGAACACATCGTCGAATCTAAGCTCGACCGGCAGTGGCGTCGGGACAGGATAGTAGGTCAATGCTATGATCACACCTCATGTGGACGACCTAGACCATTATACAAATCTCCTAGCTGCCTTCGACCGTCATCCAACGCGATTGGGATCTCACACCAGACCGCTAACCATTGAAACGAGCCAATCCGTTTCCCCTTCCACGCGCCTCCCACTGGCTTAGACTCCATCGCCTCCAATGGAACGACTTGCGCGCGGCCAGTAGACTACTACAGCGACAGGAAATGGTCCAAGGGGAGCAGTTGGCCGAGTACAACGTTACCAGCTCTGCCGGAACCAAGATTCAAGCCACTGCGGCCGGGGTCATCTTCGGATAGGTGAGCGGCACACCTACATATGCCTTCTCGCCTGTCAAATTGACATTGATCCCCCCTCGTTTTCGCAAATCAGGCGGTTTATCCTACAAGGGGAACGGTCTTCCAAGTGTTAGGTTGTCAGCAAAGGAGAAAAATTCGAGCCGATGTTATGAACCATTGTACTATCCCGCGAGCAGTCAGTACGAATCTTTTGATCAGTGAGGCTATCACTACATTGTACAAATTTACAAATGGGTATCTAGCTCCCTTTGATAAGTCCAACGTTGTTCCTCATCAGTTGGCCAGAGGCATCGTCCGCCTCAGTAGCGTCTTCACGCACCGTCCCATTTTCGTGGATTGGCTGTCCTGCTTCATCCTGAATGGTAGGTAGTCAGTCACCGTGCTGCGCAGCCTGTCATGTCAATAGCATTCGCAGTCGTCGCATTGCGCAAGAAACTCACCGAACCCCCCCTTCACACGATCCCTCTTCTCTCAACCACATTGATCGACGCCATGTCGAATTCGTCCCCATCGTTCGTCGTCGTCACAGAATTTGCATCCCACGGGTCCATCATCCCTGCCTTTTCCTTCTCCCCCTGACCGTCCGAGCTGATGTCCTCGAATGCAATCGTAGACAGCACACACCCTGAGTCGTGGTGTACCGGTGGCATTGACGACATTCCGAATCCGCTGTTAATCCCGCAGCGGTTGTTAACATTTCGCAGATCGCGATCATACAGCTCGCGCACGCTCAGAATGAACCGTGGCGAGAGCGAGAACACGGGGACGCAACTGACGACCGACAGTATGCCGTACCACCACGACCCGCCAGACGACAAGGGCACCACATGACGCTGGAGGTTGACGAGGCCAAAGAGCAGCATGCTATTGTTCAGTGTTTTTATTTATTTGGAAGAAGAAAAAAGAGATGGCACTCACATGAAAAAGTAAGCGATGCCCTCCCTGCAGAACAGGTTCATGTACCGATTGCTCTGCCATGTCTTGGTCTCTCTATACATTTCCAACGACAGCCACGCGAACCGAAAGACTGCCAGTAGACAAGACGCGATGGCAGGAATGATCGGAATGAGTGCGTCTTCGAGTGAATGGTACAGTGGAAGGCTTTTGATACAAAATGTGCGACCCAGGATGGTGACGACTGGATATTGGAGTTTGACAGCATTTCGTGCATCGCATCAAGACATGCTTACCCGTCATATTCTCTGGAGTGCTGGCGATTGCAGTTACGATGATGGAAAGGACGATTACTGGAATATAAATCCCAAGAAGGATGCCGAGGATGGTCCGTGACCGACTGTACATCGCGTACACACGGAGAATCATCATCACTAACGAACGTGGTTATCTTATCGGTCATAAAGATACTCGCAAGATGAAACCTACAATCCGTAGCAGCAAGAAACACAATAAACGCGAATTGAGTCACAGTGAACAGTGCATTGCCTGAAAGAAGAGACGATGCATTACGATGGAAAGCACATGGCATTAAGCAATGCACTTACAACTACCCGAACATTCCAGCCATCTGCCACGGAAGCAGGAACAAAACGACACGCACGTCTGTCAAATTTGAACACGTTAACCATGGGCATCATATCCAATCAGAAGTCACGTCACCTCGGCAGATACAATGGTAGTGCCTCTGTCTTGTTGAAAAAGTCAGCCGGTGATACCAACTATGGATGTTGACATACAGAACGGCGCAGCTCTGCAAAGACATCGCCCCGTTTTGACGTGAGCATTCCACCACAAGTGATAGAGTCGATATGCTCACATGGCGCAAAAACATCCGAGATAACGAACCTACGAAACGCGTTGAAGCACTCGCTCCGAGGTTGAAGGTATCGGGAACGTACAAGGACGAAGATGGAAGACACCCATGTCCAGCGTTGTTTCTGCGATCTCATCAGAACACGCGGTCAGACGGAATGCATTGTTCAACAGACCCATATGTATTTGACCTGTCAGCGGCTCTGTGAGCCAGGGAGAAACGAGATAGAGGGGCAGGCGTGGTACGTTACCTCGCTCGGAAGGGTGAGGACTGCAGGTTCAGTCAGCCACCGCGATGAAGCGCATCACAATTTAGTTTACCGTAATCGTATGCGACTGCGGTGGCAATCGCAACTGTAACTCGAAGAGTGAGGAACGAGATCCACCGAAACCAAACTTTGCTGGGCACTTACGGGACACGTAGCTAGTCTGCCTAGTGACTTCTTCCGCAAGGAGCTCCGCCGACATGACAGATGATGTGTTGCTGAACCGAGAACAGGAAAAAAATGAGGATACGAGTACGCCACGGTGCGACAAGACGGCTGGTCAAAGAATCGCGTAGATGGAGGCGACAGGAATCCGCCTCCCAATCCAAGCAACCAGCTGTTTTATAACTCATCCCAGAGTGCCCGACACACTGGATGGTGGCCGGTGGCATCCGATTAAGGAGGAGGATAGGGACACTCGTACTATGAAGCTTGTTCGATAAAGAACGTTCTTGGTCTTGCCACTTGACGCTTCCAAAACGCCATCCTCTGCATTACGGCAAGTTGTGAGCCTGGGGCTCATAATATGGCTGCGATGATCGTGATCCTCGGCTCCCTGGCAAGTGGCAGCTGGAGGGGCGCTGGAAAAGGATGTGGCATTGGCCTGCTATCATACCGGCCCTTGGAGGTCTCCGCGGACGAGGGCCGAAGGGGCCATGGCCAACCGGTAGTACAGGAATTTCCGAGCCTGCCAAATGACCTAGTTTGGTTTGCTGTAGTGACAGCTGGCAGCTGTGAGGAAGCTGACTATTTCTTGATTGGCAGGTAGTGCCGCCTTTGAAGAAGACGAGCAGCGAAAACAAAACAAAAATGAAATGGAAAGGGTGCAGGAGTGCCCCCCACTCGGAGCCGCAGCGAACAAGCCAAAGGCCAACGCAGTTGTGGTCGGGATATTTCGGGATCTAATAAGTCACATTGCATTGTGTTCCTGAGAGTCACAGATTTAATAGTCTCTAGGAGTGTAAAAGAGATCGAAGGAAAACCGAGTCCACGTTGATGCTGAGAAAGAGAGTGCGCGCACGCATGAATAGAGTCTGTGAGTTATACGTATAGATAATAGGTAGGAGCTGCCGTAGGTGTATGTCATTGAGAAAGAGACGGACGGGAAAGCAGCGCAAGGAAAAAGAAAGCAACGAATGTTCACCGACGTAAAAAAAGTCTTGGACATATTCATACGATAAAGAGAGAAGAAAACATCAGCGTCCACAAGACAGCTTCGTCACGGGTAACTTGTATGCTAGATCCAGTCGGGCCCATTCTGCATGCCCATCCCTACCTGCGGAAAACAAAGACACAGCACTGCTATGGTCGAGCGACTTCAGGTGTGGTTCAACAACACCCTATCGATTGCAGAGTTGATCGTTGCTTTCCTCGGGGTAAGGTCCATCCCGAACCGCTCCTCGAGCAACCTTCTGATCTCCCGCTTCGTCACGGTGTTCAAATCTGCCATCCTCAAAATATCCTCGACGCCCCGCTCGAGTTCCACATCGCTTGGCGCACCCGGTCCGTAATCCACTGGTTGTGTTGGGCTCTGCGCAAGTGGCAAGTCAAAGTAGTTTGTCGGCGGCCGTGAACCTGCCCCCATGGATTGCGAGGCATATAACAAGGCCACGTCGCTCAAAGGGCGAAGTTGCGACATGGGCGTACCACGGCCAGATTGGTGTCCTACAGGAGGCAATACGCCGAATTGTTGCGATGGCACTGGAGATTGGCTGCGAGGCTCATAGAAGGTCTCGTGTCCGTACAGCGAAGTAGCCCGAGACTCGGCGTAACCTTCCTTGTATTGGCGGCCAGGAGGTACCCAGGAACCGATCGAATGATTGGACTCCTTGTCCCACAGCTCGTTCTCGTAGTCGTTCCATGTCTTGAGAGGAATCGCACGGGGATCGAACTTGCCCTCGTCCTACCAAACCACCGCGTTAGCATCCAGTCTGAATCCGGAAAGGCAGGCCCGACGTACATGGACGACAAGCTTTTTGCCAGACTCTCCCAGCACGATACGCGTCGCACCCCACGAGAAGTCATCCATGCGCCAGAAGGAGTAAATCGGAAGCAAGAACGAGAAGATGGGAATGGCGAGAATATAAAACACCATCCATCCAACCATGTCCCACTTGCGTCGAAGGATGAATACAAGAGCTTGGAGACCGTACACGGCCGCAATCATGACAAGTGAAATAACAGGAATGGCCCTGTGCTCAGCAGCGACGGAGACAATCAAGTAAACGATCTATTTCGTCGACGCCTGAGTGACACGTGCATGTCAAGGACCAGTATAGTGCACTCACATAAGCAACGGTGACAGGCTGAATTAACGTCGACACCAAATCCATCATCACGATAAATCTCATCGAGAAACAGCAGAAACCGCAAAGTTGGTCCAAGAACATCAATTCTCCCAGGTTGTGGACCGTAGAGTTGATCCAGCGACGGCGTTGCGAAAGAAGGATCTTCCAGTCATCCGGTGCGACAGTGAACGCGTGGGCGTCTCGTATGAATTGCGTCTTGTGCATAGGGAAGTGTTTCAGAAGGAGGGTCGTCAAGTAACGATCTTCCCCAAGATGCAGCAAGTTCTTCATGTGTAATGTGTCGACGCGATTCTGGGAGTAGTCGGAGATCATCTGGTTCGAAATCAACAATGGTTTATGGGTGTCGGCCGTACGGAGTCGGAAGAGTGTGAAACAACCGGGCAGACAAGTAACGGAGCCGAAGAGAGACTCGAAGGCCTTGGCCATATGATGTGAGATGAAATATTCATAGACTTGCATCATCGTGATGATGGACTGCTTAGCGTTTGCCAGTGTCGTCTCACCACAAACCCCGAGCACCTTCTTATCGTGAACCATGCTGCGAAACGAGCTTCAGAAAACAAGAGCGGCTGTGCAAAGACAGGATACGACATACGCAGATATCAACCTATTCAGGGAGAAGGGATCCACTGTGGTGTCGGCATCAATGGTGAACAGATACTCGTAGAACGTTGGGTTGACTCCGATCACATTCTTGATTTGGTGGTACATCTCCAACTCCAATGGATTCATCGGGGAATTGAAATGGACCTATATCAACCTCGCATGTTAGTCGTTGCGCGATCGAACCCCGGGCACAAACACACCTTGTTCAAGAAGTGCATGATCACCATCTGCGAGTCTCGCTTGCCTCGATTTCCAGGACGCGACCTTTCAGTTGGCTTACCAACCTTGACGACCACGAGATAAGGCACGACGTGACCAGCGACCTCGTACAACCCAGAGTACACCTTGCCCATATTATGTTGTTTAGCACCTTCGCCCAAGGATACGAAGCTCAGTGGCTCAGGGTCGTAGTTTGGATCTCCACCCAGGATATCTAGAACGATGCGAGGGGTTGGGCGGTCGTTGCCGGAACCGACGATGTTGCCATCGCAGACGACAAGAATCAACTTCCGTTTGTCATCGTACTTGAGCTGCGCAAGAGAGTCGATAGTGCGACGCAGCGAAGTCTCTCCTTCGGTATAACAAGGCACTTGACAGATGACAAACTTGTCGTGATCCTCGGGGGCACGGGGGGAACCAAAGTTGATCGAAGCGATGAACTTGAACGCGATAATGCTGACCATCATGATTGAGAGCGCAAGGAGGATGTACTGCGAGAACAGGCATTGGGCCGAGTTACGGTTGTCAACCATACCGATAAGGAACAGGTTTCGAAGACACGTCTTTTGGGCGGCCAGCGTACCAGAATCAATGTTGAGCGAGTTCATCAGCTTCGTGATGTCCCGACCGGCGTTGTACTTGAATAGGTTGATAATATCGGTATCCATAAATTGAGCATCTGTGCCCGAGGGTGCCTGTTCACCGCTTGGTGCCTGAACGGAGGGGCCATAGTTGATGTAGTTCGTCAAGTCGTAGACGAGTCCCTCATAGATCGCAATGCTGTGCTTCGAGTTCGCCATGCTAGATATCTCTGACGGTGTATAGCCCATGTAACCAATACGACTGTTCCAGCGCATGACAGTCATACTCTCGAAATACCAGTCAGGGCGGGAGTCATTCGTAACCGCACGGAAGTCATGGTATTTCATATTGGGATCCGTTACGTTGGCTGCAGTGAGCTGCACCCACGGACTGACCGAACCAGAGACACCATTGCAGAGGGCGCTGACCTGCCAAGGCGGTAAATAAAGAAAAATAGAAAAGACCAATAACCTACCTGAACAGGGAATAAAGCCGAAGCATCCACTCCACCATACTGCTGCAAGATGGTTTTCTCGGGGATGACGGTGACAATTCTCTGGTGGGTTGACGCGACCTCCGTGAGGTCGAACACTTCGCCACGGATCGCAGTGTAGACGTTGTTCGCGCTGTTACTATACGAATGTGAAGCGAGCTCAGATGTGCTGAAGACGTGCTCCGTCGGACAAATGATCAGGCCGAGAACCGCGATGACGAAGACTGCACAAGCACAGATAAACCAGATAATGATGTTCAGCGCAAGTTTCTCCCTCCATGCCTGACGAACATCCTGGCGCTTCATTCGCCCAAACCACTTGAGGAAAGGGGAGGGCATCCACCAAGTAAGGAGCCAGCACAGCAAAACCCAACGTCGACGAGCAGACGATTCCTTGATAATCTCCGTCGTCTCGTTCTCCATGATTTCGCCTGCCAAAGCCTCTTTTGCGACCAAACCCTCCTTGTCCGCGTTTTGGAACATATTTCTTGACGGTGCATAAGACTCGGAGCCGTAGTTAGAGTTCGTCTCCTCCCGATTTGATGTGAGTCGACTGCGGTTATCAAAATCGTCAGACCGGAAAGACTTGCGGTCCTCGTATTCGTCGTCATAAAGATCCGCACGTTGAAGAGGAGAGGCATTGGATACAAGGGGGACGTGAGCTTGGGAGGGTGCTTGGCTAAACGGATCAGCGTAGTCGTCAGGGGGTAGTCCAGGGGAGGCGTAAGGAGCATATGGGTCGCCAATTGAACGGACATCGATGCCAGCTTCTGCCTCTGCATCGCGGAGGCGGTTTCGTTTCTGCTCTTCCACATCCAGGGCGCGGATACGGTCCTCGAGAGGGTGGAACGCCGCTTGGGACAGGAAGACCTACGCGACGAAATGAGATATTGAGTGATTTGTAACAAAGAGGTACGAGAGTGTTACCTTGTATTGCCCGAGAACCAGATCAGTCTCTGGCAAACCCAGGAAGTTCCTTGTCTGCTCGACCTTATCCCTTTCTGAGCCTTCCGCGACACCCATTGTCGCCATTGGCTCCCGATACCGAGCACAAAATTCGTCCGGGGTTAACCCCACTTCAAAGACGTTGACATTGCGCTTCGAGACCTCCGCCAACCCCAAGCTTCGGATCTGGCCCTTCACACTTCGACCCTCTAGCTGATTGGGCAGCTGCGAGTCGTTGGGATTCACGCAAAAGACAAACCAACACTGCGTGTCAGCGAGGGTTTCGAACAAAGTGTCCAAGGCAGCCCTGAACTCGCCAGCAACACATGGTGTGAGGCCAGACGCGTTTGCCCCGTCATCCTCCTCTCGCTCTTGCTCGTTAATGCCACTGTCCTCGCGGACTGTTGGCATACGTTTGATCGTGCCCTTGCGACGCGTGGATGGAGCGCGCATAGGCTTCACCGTCTGCTGAGCCGAAACAATGGTATCCTCGTTCTTTGGATGGGCTTGAGTCGCTATAGCCTTGCCAGAAAAGAGACCTTTGATAAACGGATTGGCTGACCCCACCCCTTCTGCGCCGTCAGGAGCACCGGCGCTTGAACCACGGAGAAGTGAGACAAAGTCAGGGTTAAGGGAATCCAAGTTCCGATCGAGGAAACCCTCAGATGAGTACGTGACGGGACCATTGAAGTGGTTAACAGTGAAAGTGGGGAACCCAGAACGATCAATCGCCCCAACCTTGAAGGACGAATGATTGCCCCAACGCTTGCCAAACGCCTCCACCATTGTGTGGCCGGTCTTCTTGTGCGATCGACGAGCTTGGTCATCCATGATGTGGATAAGCCCACCAGGCTTATTTTGGAGGAGACGGACACACTCGGCGTTATCGAAGTAGGGTACCGTGGGGACGAGATGAGAAATTCCTTCCGTCTGGTATTCGTCGACGTGAGACTCGAAGATACTCTTCTGGATGAAGTTCTGTAAACGCTCGTTGGCAAAGTTGACACAAAACTGGTCCAGGGAATTGGGCCGGCTAGTCATGTTCTGCGGGCCAGGGAGATCAAAGAGACCGACAAAAGTGTCAAAGTCGTCACGGCAGAGGCGTTGGTTGATATGCTCGTTCAGCCAGGCAAAAAGGAGTGAGTACAATGTCTTTGCAAGGTCATCACGGTTGTCAGCAGCGCCGTCTGGATCGAGGAAGACGGTGCATAATTCCCTCTTCACGAGCTTCGTCTTGTAAGAAAGGGCCGTCTCGAGGGTGGAAGCTTGGACACCGAGAAACTCGGCGACGATACCAAGTACATCTACGTTCCGAACAACAGCGGCATCCATATCACGACTGCGGTCAATGATGAAATCCAAATTTCCCAGGTGAAGGATGGCAGCGATGAGCTGGCAGGTCTGAGCGACATGTCGCTTAGATAATCCCACAGCCTTGAGGGCGGACTTTAGCTGCTCGAATCGATTGGCGTCATCATCACGGACGCCATTCGGGCGAGCGCCAGCACCAGCGCGCTGGCCAAGATAGCGGTACTGAGTCTTGTCGGCGAGGTGGAGATGCTGACGCTCCTCTGAGGACGCGCCAGCCATGAGGTAGTAAAATATGTGGAAGTTGCGCTCGCCCGACGGCACAGCCGCCACCCGGTTACGTTCAAGATAGTAGTCCAAGGTCTTGACGCCGCACAAGCGGCCCTTCTCCGTAAACTGGAGCTCGGTATATTTGCCAAAGCGAGATGCATTTGGATTGAAGAGCGTCCGAGCACTGCCAAAAGACTCTATGACAAACTCTGCGGCAGGCACCTGGCTCGCGAGCTTGGAGCCCTTCTTTCCAGGATTGGAAACCGAGAGCTCAAGAAGGGTCTTGATGGCGAGTCGGCGACTTTCCGACTTTCCACTGCCAGTTTCACCACTACAAAGAAGTGGAGGATTAGCAGATCGTACACAGACCAGAATTTCGGCCGTACGTGATGATGATGGATTGGTCTTGGGCTGTGCGCCGCATATGGTAGTAGGCATTGTTGGCGAGCTGGAAGATGTGCGGCGGGAGAGGCGCCTTGTTGTCGGCCGTGTCCCGATAGTTTGCAGCGTACTTTTGAAGAATGGAGTCGGCGTTTGAAGCGACGTATTTGTGGGGGTTGACAGCAACGAGGGTGGAGGACCCAATGCTAGTATAGATGGTGTCGGACATAAAGCGCTCACGGAGGCAGCTGACGATCACATCGTCCGAAATGGGAGAGAGGCTAGCGAGGTCGGTGACGCCCTCGAGCCGCTGTTGCAGGCTCATCCCCGTGGACTGCCTGTTCATGCGGCGATGCGGGGGAGGGCAACGACGAAAGGAGAGGTATGAAGGAAAGAAGCAAGCTGGCAGGGACGTCGCCGCTGCGGAGGAGCGAGGAGGAAGAAGGAAGTGAAAGAGAACGAGGCAGAGGACGGAGGTGGAGAGCAACGAGCCTAGAAAACGCCGGCTGGGAACGCGGCTAACTTTAGACTGAGCAAAACTTTTCCCACGACGGTCTCTCTCGATTCTGGCTGGCCCTTCACGTTCGTCGAACAGACGGGATCAACGACGGCAATGAAAACGGCGTAACAGCAATCCTTGTTCTATCGCGCTTGTGCACGGTCTTCGAAAGGCTATTGAAATAAATGCATCTACAAAAAAGAGGGGCCGCACTGGGAATCGAACCCAGGTCACTTGCATTTGTGATCTGCCCAAAGCAAGTATCGTACCTCTGGACCATGCGGCCGTTGAAAGACGGGCTCGACTTCTTCGTCATCCGCCAAAGAGCCGGGTGGCTAACAAGCAACACTAGCAGCGCCATGTCCATGCCTTGACCCGGCTCACATCGCTCCCTTACCGCCGACATGTTTTCGGGCCTGAGTTGCACCCCCCTCTCCTGCGATGTACCCTCCTTTGTTGATACCCATGTTGACGAAGACCCTCTCGCCCCGCTCAACTTCGATGACCTCCTCGATATCGCGCGCGAGTTCGAATTCACCCGCACGATCACGCACATCTGGCCATGGGAAGAACCTAGCACATGCACCGAGACGGGATTGGAAGACATGTTCGCCACGATCGTGCCCACCCCAAGCGCCGAAGGAAGCCCTCTGCCTCTCGCAAATCCCATACCGTTGATGCCCCTTGAACCCGTCCCCCATCAGGAAATCGATTGGCGCAGATCGGTGTCGATGCATCCTGCGTCCGACGAACCCGCAGGAATATCTGGTGACCCAGCGCCTCCTCAGCTTGCAAAGGACGATGACCAGGTCCGGACCGAAGTGACGTATCCGATCACCGCCATACTCCAGGGATGGTTCCCTCCTAGCGGGTCCCAGTTCCTCGATCTCGACGAAAGTCTGATGAACCCCCACGCAGCGATGGGCGCGTCCATGTCGCCTTGGAAAGCAGCGTTCGTTTCTCCGCTCAACACGCAGCTTGCGCCTCCAAGGAACGGCCCACTATTGGCAACGATTGGTGAGGTCTCACTACAATCGTCAAGAACCGAGTCAAAAGCTCTACCCGTAAGCACGGTTGATAAGGCGGACGACGATCCTAGGCAGAACGCCCTACCCTTCGTGCTCCTGCCGGCACAATGCGCCATCCTTGAACCAGCGCGAGCCGGATCCGCCCTACAGGCCAACGCACACGTGTCATGCCAGTCGGCCACACATCCTCGTGCAAGGACACCCAAATCTCGTGTACGCCCGTCCACCCCCACGACCAGAGGTCCATCGACCGCCAAGTACGCAAAAGCTCCTAGAGGCGGAATCCCACCCCACATTGCGCGTACGGTGACAAAAGCGAATATCCTCCGAGTCGAGAAGGAGCGCAAGGTCATGCAGGACGCTTTCTCCAGCACGAATGTGGGGCAAGGGAAGAAACCGAGTGTCCTTCGAACAGCAGTTAGGACGGAGAGGCTGTATGGAGGCAGTGTAAGGAAATCGTTCGACTGCAGTGCCGACCACGAGAAGGAAGGAAGAGCAGCGAAGAAGGCGAGGGCATGAGTAAGTAACAAGGACGGCCAACCGGTTCCTTATCCTGGTTTTTCATTGTTTTCAGCTTTTATCCTTTCCGAGATCTCGTGGTATTTGTATGCACACATTCGTTCCCCGCACTCGTTGTAGTCAAATGCACATATCTTTACTTCAATTTTGTTGTCTATACCCTGCAGGCTGGCAAGAACTTCACAGATGCGTCACCAAATGCCATTACGATCATGTTGCCCACCTCCGATACCAACGCGTTAATTATCGTGAATGGTCGACCATTCGCGAACAGCATTCCAGTTCTATTCTACTCGGGCATCTCGAATTCTATGCGACCACATCCCCAATGAACGAGCAAATCCCTGTCACCTCCTACTATCATGACAAGCAGAGATTTCCCTGATCTTGAGCCGCTCGGACCCGGAGGGGACAAGTTTTGGCAGGGCCGCCCCGGGCCGATATTTGTCATCATGTGTTTTTGTGGAGTGACCTGCTCAGGCTGTGCTTCCTTTCCTCCTTCACATGAAGCTTCTGGCCTCCGTGTGATGTGTTCAAGGTAACCTGAAGGCATCCTCGTTGGTGCATGGCCGTGCCAAACCTATGCCATCGACATGCCCTCTCGTAGCCATCCTAGGCGGCCGTCCTGGGACTTCACCCCAACGTCTATGGGCCTCTGGTCTTGTATGCCCTTGTCCACCGCCTCTAGCCTGGTGGGTGCACGTCGCCTCGACCCTTGGTTATGTGATGGCAACGTCGTTCTCGCCGTCGACGGAGGATACTTTCGCGTCCACCGGGTCGTCCTTTCTTCAGCCTCGAGAGTGTTCCAAGCCATGCTGGCCACACTTCAGACCTCCAAGCCCGCAGAGTCCAAACTGGAGGGCTGTCCCGTCGTAACGCTGCACGACTCGCCACCAGAGGTTCAAATCGTCCTCAAGACGCTGTACACGAGACCGTGTGTCGTTTGCCCGGCTTTTTGGGCGGCTGTTGACGTTGACGCCACTCAGACAGCGCATCCCGGCCGATGTGCCCATACATGTCTCCGTCCTGGCCGCCTTTCTCCGTCTGGGCAAGAAATACGAAATACGCTGGCTGTTTGACGAAGCCTGCTTGAGAATAACGCAATGCTACCCGTCGTCCCTCTTCTCCCTTCTCTTTCTGCCGCCCGACCTGAAACACCCCGTTACGGGACGGGACAAGTACGATTTTCAGTTGATCAACCTAGCCCGGGAGTTTGGGCTGCTGTCTGTCCTGCCCGTCGCCATGTACCTCTGTGTCTGTTCGTCGCCCCTGAGTGCCATTCTCGACGGTTACTACTTTGAGGGGTCTAAACACCATCTCACGCCCGCCAATCAGAAATCGTGTATCATGGGCAGGGACAAGCTCCTGGAGCTGCGGTCTCTCACGTTTGGCTGGCTGAAGAGGGAACGGCCGTTCTGCACGGACGAGGTCAAGTGTGCTCTCGGCAACTTTGCCACGATCACAGAAGTGTGGTGTCTGGACAAGCCCAGCTCGCGAGACCCGTTCTTGCGATGGGACCCCCGATGGGATGTTCGATTCTGCGCGCACTGTATGGTTTACTGTCACAGAGAGATCGAAGACGGGAGGGAGGATGCCTGGAGCGAACTGCCTGCTGCGTTTGGGTTCGGCTCCTGGGATCCGCCGACAAGGAACGGGAATTACGAGGTCGACTTTTGACGATCCGCCGACAGTTGAGGGACTCTTTGGATATTTATCATCTACTTAGATCTGAGAACTGGGACCCGTACATTATCAGGTAGACTCCTACTTTGTTATTATTTTACTGGTTTACTTTTTTTTTTTCTCTTTGGGGCGAATATTGGTGTCATGGGGTATGTAGATCACCCCAACGGAGAGTAGTTACTGCTGGATAACCGCTGTCGATGCTGTTGGTGTGAGTGGGGGCATCCATCCTGTTCGTTTTGTCGGGTTATGGACATCGAGGCTCTGAAAGTCACAAGAAAATAAATATCGCATGCCCTTGACACTGAAGGCCTGATATCCGATCACTCTTGCACTAAACCCGTTTTGGAGCTTATCCACATGGCCGAAGAATTGGGGCTATGCCAGAAACGCCAGAGGACGTTACGCCATCGGATTTTGGAGAGTAGAGATGACACGGGCGCGCCGTGCTAGTACATAGCGGGAAGCCAGCCAGCGTGTTACTACGAGACCGACTAGCAACGCAGACCTGTGGCACGTTGCTTTAATTTTGGCGTCCTTGGGCAGCCGGCGGCTCGCAAAGCAGGAGGAGGAAGCCCAAGAGTACCGTTTCTGGCCGGAGGCTTGATGTGCACCGATAAAGCTCGGCCTCGTCGTCGATGACATTGGTGATGTGACTGGGCGCTGTTGGGCCGTATCGCAGGTCTGGGGTCAGAAAGGTTACGAAACTACCCTGGAGGGCGCGTGATCGAATGGACCAAACTTTTATGCGTTGCATTACAGCTTGGTGCTCGTTGCTGTGGTATCTCCCGTCTAACGGAGCCATAAAATCAGGCTCCGATAATCGAGCACAATAGCATCGCACGGGCGCCCGCCCGCGTGCCCGCATGAAGCTTAGACAAGGAAATAATGGACGATTGTCCACCACGGCGGCCTGCAAAGCTGCACGGAAGAAAAGTAGAATCGGTTTTGGGGATGTGTAGCCAATCGCAATGCAACATATCCCCAACTCTCGTCAGCCAAATCATGACAGCATTAATTAAGTTGGCCCGCTGACATACCTACAAATATCTCGGCTAGAACGGTGGCGCGAATGAGCGGATGATACGGTGTGCATGTCCGGAACGTCGGTTGGGGGTGAGCAGGTCCAAGTGCGAAGAGGAGTCCGATCGAGCGCAGCCCCAACGTATGTTTCGTCCCGACGCAGGTGGCCGACGTAAAGCCATGTCAAACTGCTCGCCCACGCCCTGGAGTGCTCACCAAGCTTACAGTTTGAGTTGGCGCGGGGATCGGTGGCGAGGGTGAGCTGACTGAATCTGTCACCGACCCGTGTCGACTTCCATTCCGCCTGTCATCTTATTGTTCTTTTTACGTCAGCATGCATGACGCTGAGCGGGGACGCGCGTCGTTTTGCTGGCCGCCGCGCTCGCACGCCAGTGTCTGTGTCGAGGGATGCTGTCCGCTAGAATGGCTGTGGGTCCGTCTGGGGTCGTTCGTGGGTGTGACGCCGTGTGAGCGGAGCGTCGTGTGCGACCTCGGGGCGGGATTATGTAATGCGAACCGGTGTACCTGCTTCCACGCTTGCGACGGTCCTTTCGCGTGCGTGCACGTTCGCGCTATCCCTTGTCCGTCCACATTCGACTCTGGACAGCCTGGAGCGAGCTCAGTACCTTTCCCCTGCACACTGCCATAAGCCCATGATTGCGTACACCACATCCCGGGCGGCTCCCGCAAGCGACGAAATTTTCGCCGTCCGTATGTTGTTTTGTTCAGCTTTTCAAGCCAAGCCGTTACAACGTAGCTCATCTCTCCATTCCGAGATTCAGGGACTTCTGCCCTCGGGGACCGCTGCGTGTTCGATCCTCGCGCAGCTTCGTGGATGTAGCATCTGATTCTCGACGTAATAGGACGGCACCGACACAGAAGGCGTCATTTTGACAAGACACGCCAGCTACTCGTCATGTATGCGCTGCGTGGCTCAGAGTTTATGATGCAGACTCTCAGATCGCGGTCCGTACAGCGTCTCCGTTCTCTCCTTTTTTTCTAAGCTCTCGCCGTACCAGCCAGGGTTATATTAGGTGGTGTAATGGGTGCTGCAACCGCCACCGAACTGCCTTGTGCTAGACCCGGCCAATCGCAATGGGGGTATGTGACGTTACCGCTCACCATGTCCGTGGGCTTGCTCCACATGGTATTCGACATCTACGATTGGTGGCCGCTGCATAGCACAGAATGAAATTCAGGGTTGTTCCTCACCCGCCTACATTTTCGGGTGAAGAATGGGGCGCGAAGCGCGGCTATTCTCAAGGATGCTTGTCGCGGGTGCGAGACCAAATAGGGTTCCGCTTCCCTGGTTCGCGGCCAGAAGACATAAAGAGGATCTGTCGTTCTGTGAGGCCCGTGGATGAGTCCAACTCTTCATCCGCTATCAAAAATGTTCGTTCATTCGCCCACACTCCTTTCAAGCGGTCTCGGTTTCGCATCTACTGTCGCAGGCGTTGTCACTGCATCAATTATCATTTCCCAACTGTCCAAGAGCCCAAAGGTGCGCAATGCGATCTATTCTGCTTCGTGCCTTGTTCACTGTTCGTCCCCCTAGCTCGGTGCAATTCCCACTATTGGATCGAGCAGCTGGCTTGGATCGTGGTGGGCTGGTTACAAATTCCAAATGAATGCTATCGAGCTCCTCCAGGAGGGCTACGAGAAGGTGCGTTGGGACGGGATGCTCTTCTGGATGGTGGATGAGACGCGCATCCCGCCTTTTGCAGTATAAACCTGCGCCGTTCAAGGTTGCCGATCGCTATCGTTGGATCGTCGTTTTGAGCAGTCGTCAGCACATGGAAGAGCTGCGTAAGGCTCCCAACGACGAGCTTTCGTTTATCGATGAGGTCAACGAGGCAAGTGCCCTTGGCTGGCCTGGTTCCACAGCGCGAGGCTTACTCCGTTGACAGACGGTTCAGATGCAATACACCGTAGGCAGAGAAGTTTTTCATAACCCGTACCATGCCTCAGTTGTGCGCTTGCAACTGACGCGCAATCTCGGCACTTTATATTCGGAGATGAGGGATGAGATTACTATGGCCTTTGACCAGGTGCTAGGCCTTCAGGGAGACGGCGAGTAGCGGGCTTCCACTACTTGGGTATACGTTACTGACAATAGGGGACGCTACAGAGTGGAAGCATGTACCTGCACTCAGTGCCATGCAGCAAGTCGTGTCCAGGACTAGCAACCGACTGTTCGTCGGTCTCCCATTGTGTATGTTTGCAGTGCGTCCACTCGTCCCATGTTGCTCAGCTTTGTCATGGCAGGCCGCGACCCTGATTGGATAAACCTCACCTTACGGTATACTTCCGAAGTTGCTGCAAGAGCCAACATAATCAGACTTTTTCCCAATTGTCTTGCGCCGTAAGCTTGCCACTGGCTGTCAATCCTGAAACGAAATTCTCACGCTCGTGTAGCTGGGTTGCGCGTTTCTTCACCGAGAGTACTACCAGGCGTGCCATGGCGCGCCTTGGTCCCATAATCGAAGAGCGACTGAAGCTCATGGAGGACTATGGAAGCGACTGGGTCGACCAATCGGTTCGTCAGTCTGTGTCGCAGTTGCATGCTCTGTTGAAACGACCCGGGCAGAATGACCTCCTGTCATGGTTGATCCATGCAGCACCCGAGAGCGAGCGCACAGTCAAACTCTTGACGCGTCGCGTATTGGCTGTCAACTTTGCCGCGATTCTTGTAGGTCCACATGTTCCAGTTCTCGCCCTGGTGTGATGCTGAGTTTTTTTGCGTGGGTATCGCCAGACAAGCGTCCATGTACGTACTCACTCGCGTCGCGTGAATCATGTGGTAGCATTGACGCTCAATCCGCGCCCCGCGCGTTACAGAGCTTCACTCAAGCGTTGTTATTGTTGGCCGAGAACCCACAGTACATCCAGGCCCTCCGTGACGAGGTTGATTCGATCGTCGAGGAAGAGGGATGGTCGAAGGATTCTGTGAGCAAGATGTTCAAGGTCGACAGTTTTCTCAAGGAGAGCCAACGTTTGACGGGAGTTACTTCCGGTACGTTGCCTGTGACGAATCCCTATGATGGCAGTGACTGATGTCATCCTTGTTTCCCCTTTTTCTTTTCTCTAGTGACCTTGATGCGGAAGGCGCTCAAAGATTTTACATTCTCCGATGGGACGTTCATACCCAAGGGCACGTCCGTTGTTTCGCCGTCCGAATGTCTTCACCACGACGAAGACGTGTACGAAAACGCACACTCGTTTGATCCGTTTCGATTCTATCACATGCGTGAACAGCATCACGCGGAGGAGGAGAAAGAGGGTACCAAGTACCACTTTGCTTCGACCAGTTTGGAGTATCTTCCGTTTGGGCACGGAAAGCACGCATGGTACGTATGCAGGAAATCTTTCGTCCGCCTTGGATCGTGGCTCATAGATGTGTGTGTGTAGCCCCGGTCGGTTCTTCGCCGCCCTGGAATTCAAGTCGATGTTGGCCCACATCGTGTCGTCGTACGATGTCCAGCTGTCGGACCCGTATGCGCGCCCGCGATGCTGGCGGATAGGACCCGCGATTGCAGCTGACTGTGGAGCCAAGGTGATGTTCAGGAGGAGAAGGGATCGTTGAAGAACCGCAACAAGGCCCGCCTTCGACTGCGGTCTAGTGTCTTTTTTTTTTGTATTCTGCATTTGTGCGCAGACGTTGCACTTTGTTCGTTCGTTCGTTCGTTCATTCGTTCGTTCATTCGTTCATTCATTCGTCCTTGAGCCCCTTTTTTCGATGTCGATGCACCCCGCTTGTTCGTTTCGTTGCATTGATACCCCCATTTCACCCCACACTCACACACTCGTTTTTGCACATTTTCGACCCGAGACAAAGGAACATTCGTATTTTTATGCATACATATAACATTGAATCCAGGCATTTTTTCACTTGTTCTAGGTGTACGTTGTTGATGCATTCGAGGCAGGCAACTCCTGTGTAACGTTGTACAGACACATCGTCCTCGTCGTCGAGTACAAACTATACATGTCGTTTTGACTTTTTGTTTTGTCTCGTGTCCCCGGAGCTGGCTATGACCGCAGAGACCGATCGATCGATCGGACCGATGTCGGTGACGTCTTGACACAAAGACGTCCGCCTTCGATGTTGACATGTTTGAACGACATCCTGTCACCAGACGAGCATTCAAGAGCGATCCGAGCTCCGATCCGGAACGGGGGCGCACCTCGCGTCGTCGCTGGGCTCGAGCGAGCGCGCACGCCAACCGGCACCAGCGTGACGATCACGGTAAAGGCTCGTGCGCAACCACGCCACGTGTGTGCGCGCGCACGTCGGGACCCGAGCGCACGCCCAGCGCAAAGACCGGGCGGCGAAACCCTCCCAGACGACCAGCCCGGGGGCCCGGGCGCACATGAGCTGAGCCGCCACCTTCCTGAAAAAAAACGCTGATGCATTCACGCTCCGACGCGTAGAGTACTAGCGGGCGCGGGCGCGGATGCCAAAAGGCAAAAGATACTGATGGCCGTCACTGCGGTCGGCCATATAGAGGTAGGCCGCCCGGTCGGGCGAGACAATAACGTGGGCGCCTTTGCGAGGTGCATGCTCCGATCAGGCTTTACGCGTCTGGTGCTAGTCCCTGTGTATGCTCGGGTGAATGTGTTCACACCTTCAAACGAGCTGGATGTGAGCTCTGCTGTACCAACTGTCTGTCGGGAGGCCTCGAACAAGAGGCCGATGCGACGGTTTGAAAGACTCTAGCCATCCCAGGGTGCCAGACGCTTGCTCTATCTGTGAATACATGGCTTTCCCCCCCGCTGTATGGGATCCGCGCGTTATCGAGTGGTGCAGACTGGAGTCAGTCGAGGCTCCAGATCAATCAGATCTCCGTGGCGCCCGAAACGAGCCTTGAGGGAGAAACCAAGAAGGGTTAGAAAGCCGGGCTTATTAGGGTGACCGGAGGGGATGAGGCTGACAGCATCTCGTTGGTTCCGAATTGCCTCGTCCAGGTCTACCAACTTTCCGATGCTCTTGAGACGAGTGAGGAAAAAACTGCCAAGATTGCTCAGATGACTGGGCTTATCAACATGATTATGAGGGTGAGTTGATCAGGATTCTGTTCCTTCGAAATTGCTTCTTCTAGGTCGGTCAGCCCCCCAAGGTGACCGAACCGGAATCATAATATGACTGTAAGATTCGCCAGTCTAACGGGGTACCGAGGGTCCCGAACCGGAATAGACTGGACTAATGCCCCCAAACATGGGATTACTTGTTTGAGGTCGGCCAAATCACCAAACCATTAAAGTCGGCGCAATGTTCAGAGGATCTTCGTTCATGGGACCCAAGGTAGAATCGTGCCTTACGGATGACGGACGACCCGCGAAACTGCCCCAGTCATACGTCTTGTGCGCACCTGCAACATGAAAGTCGCAACCCGGAACCAGGGACTTGCTGCAGAAATGAGATCCATCCGTAGCCTTATAGAGATATTCCTCTGCTCGCGCTGCGTCAGCTTCATCTTACCGCTTCTCGAGTTGTGCCAGATGTACCGCAAGCAACTGGATCGATGCAGAACTCGGTTAGGGTGGCCAACGGGAAGAGCGGAGAGTGCACCGTGATACATCGCGAGTGGCGCATACAGAGAGGTATTGGTGTCACAGACCTGATGGTAGGCTGCTTCTACCATCGCCGAGTTTGACGGGGCAGCTGCATAAATATGGAACGCCTAGCGGGCAAATACGGAACGCACGCTCGTACTGTTCAATGGCGCGGACAAGATCTGATTGTTCTCCGTGCTTCCGATAGTGTAACAAAGCATTGTAGCCATTGCTTGCCATGTCCACTAGTTGGCCCCGAGACTGCGATTGGCTACAAAAGTACATCCCCAAGCTCGTCCCCGGGTTTAGGTGTCTCCGCGTTTCTTGGCTCCTGTCCCGCGGAGCTCAAGGTTATGGTTAGTGACTTTTCACTGTTATAGCAAGCGTTCGAAGTGTTAGTGGTCACTGGGAGTCAGTAAACTAGAATTGGAGGATTGGACCTCACAGCCGGTGGGCTAGGCGTGCCTGCTCGGATCAGGTCGTGGTTGTTGGCTTCTGGTGCTTGAGCTGCTGCCAGAGATCGTGGGTTAGACAGGTGGCCTACCGCTGGGAGCACTTTTATGTAAGTGCGTCTCACCACAGGACTCAGCGCTTTGGCTGGAACTTTCAAGTTGCAATGAATGTCACGTTGAATTGGCATTAACATCCCTCGTCGCCATCGCCAGCTTGGTTCCATCTACGCTTCATCTGCATCGTCTTCATTATACTCTGCATTCAATACCCTCCAACCCAGCGTTTGAACGAGACGTCGACAAGGGCCAGCCAGTTTCCCGACATGGGCCGACAGGCCTAGGGTGCCCAGATGGGTGCGACCACCTAGGTCGGACCCTACAGATGTACCCATCGATTGACGGCCTCCATTTTTACAGGGATATCACCTTGTGCAAGCCTCGTTCTTCGTCTTCGTCGCTATACCTCTCGCCGTCCTCGATATTTCAAGGGACGCCGTCGACGGTGTACAACTCATCCCAGAGTTTGACGTCATTTTGGGAGCGATTTCATGAGCATTGTGTCGTGATCTCCGTCCTCGCCCCTCCCATGATGATAACACGTCGATTCGATATGTTTCGTGGCCGCCAGAAGCTTCTCAGGTGCCAGATCACTGCAAGGTCTGCGCGCACGGCGACCTTGTTGCTCGGTTGATATTCCCATGGGGGTTCTGTAGCGTATCGTTCCTGCACGGCTGCCCGTTTCCACACAACCGCTGAGTCACGCAGAGAGAATGAATCAAGTGCCTGTGCTTGCCGGTCGTTACGGATCAGTACCTGCCGTTTGTGACAAGACGCCCGATGGCCCTGTTTCGAAACCTACTTCCAAGCACTCCCGGAGACGACCGCAAG